>JADLZN010000589.1:0-304349 GCA_018155175.1 Sinocyclocheilus anophthalmus | reverse complement strand
GTGTCAAGTCACAGCTGATCTTCCTGAGACAAATCTAGTCACAGCTGATCTTCCTGAGTAAAGTCTAGTCACAGTTGATCTTCCTGCGTCAAGTCTAGTCACAGCTGATCTTCACAAGTCAGGTCAAGTGTACAATTCGTTCCTCATGGTCATCTAGCCACACGATCTTCACGAGTCCGGTCAATTCACAGTTCCTTTGCATGAGTCAGTAAGTCACAGTTTATGATCACGGGTTCTATCAAGTCACAGCGTGATCTTCTGGTCCATTACAGTAGACACAAAACCTTCTGTTTGTGCCTTTAGATGGAACTTTTGTCACGAACTTAAGGAAAAACAATCATATTGTTAACAAATTGCGACCTTTGTGTCTCCTAACTCACCATAAGAACTTCCAGCCAACGTACCTGCTTATATGCGGATGTTGAGGCAAGTGTGGCTCAAAACGGACTGCTCGTTGGGTCCAGCTCGTGAGTCATTGCGCTAACATTCTGAATCTTCTTGTGATCAGCCAGCACGCCTAGATCCCGAGCAGCCTGTTCAGCTGTAATCTGAGCGGGTGATCTAGGCCATGTGTGCTAAATTTCCTTAAGAGCCTAGAGCGCCCTTTCTGAAGATTCCGTCTCTGTCTCTTGCTTCAATCGCTCAGTGCCGTGCTCGCTCAACCCAGAATGCCGTTTGTTGATTTGCTTGTTCGAGATCGAGAATCTGTAGTAGTAGAGCAGTTATGGAGTTTAGATATTGTTTCAACGAAGTTGCAAGCTTTATACATAAATGTAAAGTAAAAATCTAAGTTAAGAATGAGCAGGGAGTAGAAACTGAGAGGGAGTGCGGGGAGAGTTAAGTAACGATTCATATTGGAATCTGAAGAGGCACATTGCCAGAAAGCACGAGGATGTACTTTGCTTCACTGTTGAATACCACGATGGTTTTCCCCGCCAAAGGTGACGCTTTTATTATATTCGGTGGTTGTATGTCGCCCCCGACATGACATTCAGACAAAATCACGGCCAGTCGAATTTATAGGTAGGCTAGTTCTCTTCTTATGCCGTTTAGTCTAAGATTAATGGCCACAAATTCCAGTATTGTTCTTCCTGTTTTAGGCCGTAGCCTTTCCTCCACGAATTCGTTCCCTAGTTTTAGTAGGCCTAAATCGTGGAATGAATTATTATATTTTGTAATTACTTATTAAAATCATTATTGATTAAACTTAATAAATAATAATAAATTAAAAAATTAATAAAACCTGCTGACGTTGTAGAAACGAATTGTTAATTTGAATTATATTTGGAGCTCCGTAGTTATTAAATAATCTTAGTTAAACTGTAGACCTAAGCTAACATACAGCTGTATATAGGCCTAAATACAGAACTAGAGTACAGAAGATATTAGCCTACGCCACTTGGATTTTGGAAAACCAGTGCTGGATCCCTCCCGCAAAATCTCCAGCATCCCTAGTGGTTCTTCCAGCGTTGAGCGAGTGTTTTCGGGCACAGCGAATGCAAGATAAGCCTGACACTTTGTCCAAGCTAAGGTTTCTTAAAGTAAATTCTAAAATCCAGTAAACATCAAGAGATGTTTTAATAGACCACAGTTCCCCACAGTTATCGTCTATTTTAACTTGACACTAAGTGTGTTTCTTTCATTGACGTCAGTTAATAAACCAAGCGTTCTTTAAGTGCATTTTATCTTGTGTGTGCTTCTCACAGGCTTTATGATCCAGGTGTATTTAGTAAAGATCTACGCACATTTCATCTCATGTGTGTGTGCGTTTGTGTTTTAATGAGCCTGTTTTGAATGTTTTATTGCACAACAACTGCAGCTATTTTTCACGGAAATAAAGTTAACGAAAATCAAATACACTTTTTCAGTTTTTGCATTTTAGGTAGGTTTGCTAAGGTTAGATTCATATATTTTATACATTTTAATTAATACATTACAATTAATAAAATTAAGAAGAATGTTAGAATTTCGCTCTGAAACGTGATAATTGCTATTTATCAGTATGCTTAATTTTAGACAATAATCCAAGGATTTTGTTACAAACAGTAAACAATTAGGCCTACTTGAGAAATTTTATGTCGGAGCGGGATCTGAATTGGTTCACGGTGAGCGTGAGCGGAATATAAACGGAGCGCTTGCTTGTGCGGTTAGAGCAACTGAGCAGAGCGCACGTCCATAGAGCGGAAAACGTAGCGGAGCGTCACACCACTCCGCCCACCCCTTCCTCTTCGCTCACATTTGCTCTGGCGCAGACCGATCGTTAAGACCATTAAAGGTGGGGTAAGAGATTTTTTCAAAAACGCTTTAGAAAACTGGCCGAATAGCAAAACAAACTTGTAGCCAATCAACAGTAAGGGGCATGTCTACTCCTGATGTGGAGTAGAGAGCGTTCAGTGCACTGGACGGACATTAGCAAGCCAAGCAACAGAAATATAGAGAAAATATAGATAAAAAAAACAAAAGAGGAAAACGTCTATGGAACAAAAGAAGGTTTAAGGCAAGAAGGCAAGAAGTAGGACCCGTGTAAATATCGGATCAGCTTTCCAGAGCTGGAGAGAACTCAAGGAGCGGAGGCCTGTGATCGGACGCTGAGGTTGCTTTGTTTCTTTTCGATAGTTGAGTAACACCGTGTCTGCGCCGCAACGGTTAAATTCTGTCTAGTACACTGGACGCAACAAACCGACCATTGAAAATCATCTGAAATTTGTGTCAATACGTCATAAAAAGAACGCAGCAGCAGTTTTCTGTCGGAGATTTGTCGTGTCGTGCCACGCCACATCCAGTGTAGACCATAGATATGCATATATATCTATGGTGTAGACACCATCACTGATTATAATGAGTTCTATAGTATTTTGTTGCACCGTGCCGCTCACGTCCGTAGACACGGTGTAACATTGTCTTTGCTTTGTTTCACAGAACTAATCGTTGCCTGTGTTGCGTACGTATGTGTGGGGCGAGAGCCTTTTGGGGTGGGGGTGTGTTTGTTTCGGTGATTTCAAATGTCAACATTGGCTACCAGAAATCGCGTACCCCACCTTTAAAGGCGCGGGTGCTTAGATGTCATACAATGATCAGTCTGCGCAGTGCTGCTTCAAATCGAACCAAGAAAGGGACTTTGGGCGAACACACTTATGGTCTCACTCCAGTCTAAGAGCTTGCAATTTATGTCTCTCTCCGCCGGTTATAATGCTGTACACAGGTTATAATGCTGTAAATAATTTTGGTGAGGATATTTTTCCACTGATTTTTGGGAGGAAGACATGTATTGAAACAAAATTTGTAAAACATAGCCAAGAGTATTACATTTTATTGGCACTGTAAAGCATTATCACATTCCAAATACTATTATTCCATTCTTAAAAGCAGAGAACATATGAGTTTCCCTCACACTCTCAATTGGAAAGGCGAGCCTGAGGGGAAACTTATTTACATATGATAATATCTACCCACAGGTTGCCAGCCACCTAAACACACACAAATGGAGTCGCAAGGCACCGTCGGCAAACAAACAACATTGACTCTCCAGCGGTCTCCTCATCTCCTATCATCTGGCATTACACATGGTCATATTAAGCTTATTCCATATCAACAAAAGCAACCTGGAACCCCAGGTTTTTGGAATATATATATAATAGATATAGAATACACATTAGATCATTTATCGACTCTGTTCTCTTCCAATGCGACTTACAAATGAGGACAATAAAGCAGTCAAAACTAACAAAAGAGCAACAATATATAAGTGCAATGACAAGTCTCGGTTAGCCTAACACAGTACACATAGAAAGGTGTATATATATATATATATATATATATCTATTTATATTTTATATATACACACACACATATGCACACACACACACAAAGAAAAACAGTAGATAGAATAGAAAAAATAGAAGCTATTGTTTTTGTTTTTTGTTGTTTTTGTTTTAATATATACTATAATATATATATAGATATATTCTATAATATATATATAAGGAATAGTTTCAGAATTCCTCATGAATTATTAGGGGAGACTGTCCAGACACAAAATATATACATTTTGAAACAGATAGAGTTTGTAGTTTTGCAGATCTTTTCATTCTGATGTAAGTACGCACGTATGAGGTACATGAAGTGAGCACTACAAGGATATGTATTCATCAGTGGATTTGAAGATCTAGTTCAGAACGTGTAATGAATGGCACGCAATTTTCCTTGACTCATTTCGCAAAATACGACAATGCACCGCAGACTTCTTTTGCCAAAAAGCAGAAGCGGTCTTGAAGTGGTCCTTGTAAATGCCAGCGTTGTCATGCGGGAACTGACTCAAATAGACAAGCAGTTGCACAGGTCGTCCTGCTAATTAGGATAAGCAGCACGTGAAATGACTTTCCGCGAGCAATCCTGCTATTTACATAAATAAAAGCAAAATGTTGCTTTTGAACTTTGTGGCTTGGGTTTGTTAAAGATGTGTCAAACAAAAATCGGCGGCACATGTTGACAAGAGCAAGAGCAAGAGCAGGCCGCTGTGAATTTCAGGGAACGCCAGGAAAGGTCAAGGTGGTGTATCTTTTCTTCGTCGCACGCAGATGGTGATGGGCCGCAGCTGCAATCTCTCTGTCTTAAAATGAAGTTTAAATCTGAGAGGGGATGAGAGGGTGAGAGATGTGAAGAGACGGAGAGAATGAGGATGACAGGAGAATGAGAGGGAGATACAGCCGCATTGCTCTCCACTGCAGCTTTTGTTTTGGTGTTATTGAGCCTGTGACAAGTGTGAACTGCTCCCTATCAGACCCTGCCGATCTCAGGAGATGCTACTCAGCCAACAGCCAATACAAAGGAAATTATATCAGCCATACTGAGAATCTGCTTTCTTTCTTTAACTCCTCTCATTCCTTTCTTATTTTTTCCTTTTTGTTCATACTGTTAGTTTGTTGCTCATCTCCATGTTTGTTTGGTTTCTCTTTAATTAGTTTTTCTCTTTTCTCCCTCCTTTTAAACAGTTTGTTTAATTCCATTAGTTACTTATGTTCAGTCATTCTTGTTCTAACTAAATGAGTTTATTTCTTTTAATTTGTTTGGTTTTTGTTCCCTTTTTTCATTAATTTTGTTTCTCATACTTAATACACAACACACCGACACAGTGCTGCTTGAATGTTTGTGAACCCTTTAGAATTGTCTATATTTTTGCATCACATATAACCTAAACAATCAGCAGATTTTCATGCAAGTCCTGAAAGTAGACAAAGAGAACCAAATCAAACAAATGAGATGAAAATATATACATTGTCATTTATTTATTCAGGAAAATTATACAATATTACATATCTGTGAGCGGTAAAAGTATGTGAATCTCTAGGATTAGCTGTTAATTTGAAGGTGAAATTAGAGTCCATCTGTTCAGAGGTGTTTTTAATCCGTGAGATGACTATCAGGTGTCAGTGTATGCCCTGTTTTATTGAAAGAACAGGGATCTATCAAAGTCTGACCATGTTTGTGGAAGTGAATCGTGGCACAAACAAAGGAGATCTCTGAGGACCTCAGAAAAAAAGTTGGTGTTGCTCATCAGGCTAGAAAATGTTACAAAGCTATCTCATCCTTCCTAAAAGAGTTTGGACTCCACCAATCACAGTCAACAGATGTGTACCAACTGGAGGAAATTCAGACCACTGTTACGCCTCCCCAGGAGTTGGTCCACGCACCCCAACAATGAAACTCACAGGTTTCAAAGACTGCGGCTAACTCTAAAGCAACTAAAGGCCTTTCTCAACATTGTTATGTGAAGGTATGAGTCCCATCCCCCCCCCCCCCCCATCAGGATAACACTAAACAACCATGGTGTCCCATGGCAGATTCGCGGAGAAAGCCACTGCTCTCCAAAAAAGAACATTGCTGCCCATCTGCAGTTTGTTAAAGATCATGTGGACAAGCCAGAGGAATATTGGAGAAATGTTTTGTGGATGGATGAGACCAAAATAGAACATTTTGGTTTAAATGAGCAGCGTTATGTTTGGAGAAAGAAAACACTGCATTCCAGCATAAGAACCTTATCCCATCTGTGAAACATGGTGGTGCTGGTATCATGGTTTGGGCCTGTTTTGCTGCATCTGGTCCAGGACGACTTACCATCACTGATGGAACAATGAATTCTGAATTATACCAGCAAATTCTGAAGGAAAATGTCAGGACATCTGTCCAAGAACTGAATCTCAAGATAAAGTGGGTCATGCAGCAAGACAACGACCCCAAGCACACAAGTCGTTCTACCAAAGAATGGTTAAAGAAGAACAAAGTTAATGTTTTGAAATGACTGAGTCCGGACCTTGATCCAATTGAAATTTTGTGGAAGGACCTGAAGCAAGCAGTTCATAGGAGGAAACCCACCAGCATCACAGAGTTGAAGTGGTTCTGTACTGAGGAATGGGCTAAAATTCCTACAATTCATTGTGCAGGACTGATCAGCAGTTAAAAGAAACGTTACTTGCAGTTATTGCTGCAAAAGGGGGTCACACCAGATACTGAAAGCAAAGAGTCACATACTTTTGCCACTCACAAATGTTTAACACTGGATCATTTTTCTCAATAAACAAATGACCAAGTATATATTTTTTTCTGCTTTGTTTGATTGGATTCTCTTTGTCCACTTTCAGGATTTGTGTGAAAATCTAATTGTGTTTTGGGTCATATTTATGCAGAAATAAAATTCTAAAGGGAAAATTCCACAGTTCTAAAAAGTAGCACACGTATTAGATATATATATAATATTATATATCTATATATATATATATATATATATAATAATATTTAGATCAATATAGTATACACAAACCGCATGCGATTATTTTTTTAGTTGTGAAGGCATTGAAATAATTACGGCGGTAACAGTCAGGTGAAGGGTGAACGGTTTGGCCCCCCCAGTCACAACTGCTGCTCTCGTCTTTTTTTTTTTTTTCGTGACAAGGCATTGTTATTCCAACGCAGAACGTCTTTACGACCGCATACCCAACGCGAGACGTTCAGGACGCATGCTCCAGCTTCACTTCAGCAGGCCAGGCGCTAGTCAAACCACCGTGAACCAGTACGGTGCTCGAGCTGTGAATTCTCTTTCATTGCACGCACACAGCACCGTACACGCTGTACCCGGTTTAATTTCATAGAACGCGGGAAAGAAACTACGAGCCCGAAATGTCGTAGTTATGTCGTCAATTAAGTCATGAAGTTACCAAAAAGACGATAAAAAAAGCTGCCTTAAAACTGTGCGTGTGATGCAGGCTAGTATCAACTACCGGTCAAAGTTTGGGATCAGTAAGACTTGTAATGTTTTTAAAGAAGCCTCTTATGCTCATATAGGCTGCATTTATTTGATCAAAATATGCAGTAAAAAAACTGTAATCTTGCAACCCTGCTATTACAATATCAATAATAGTTTCTATTTTAATATATTAATATATTTTTTAATAAAATGTAATTTATTGTTTTGATGGCAAAGCTGAATTTCCAGCAGCTATTACTCCAGTCTTCAGTATCACATGACCCTTCAGAAATCATTCTAATAAGCTGATTTATTATTAGAATTATCAATGTTTGGCAACAGTTGTGCTGCCAAATATTAAACTGCGATATTTTTTTCAAGATTCTTTGATGAACAAAAAGTTAAAAAGAACAGCATTTAATTAAAATAGAAATCTTTTATAACAATATAAGTCTTTGCTATCACTTCTTATCAATTTAACACATCCTTGCTGAATAAAAGTTAATTTCTTTCAAAAAAAAGAAAGAATAAAGATTTACTGAACCCAAACTTTTGAACGGTAGTCTATATTGTTAGAAAATATTTCTATTTAAAAAAATGCTCTTCTTTTTAACTTTTTATACATCAAAGAATCAAAGAAAAAAGTATCACAGGTTCCAAAAATATTAAGCAACAAAACAATTTCAACACTGATAATAAATCAGCATAATATAATGATTTCTGAAGGATCACAGGACACAATACGCTGGAGTATATGCTTTTTAATGAGCCCATTAAGAACATGTCCCTCTGAATATGGCAGTGGTTTTCAAACCTGTCCTGGAGCAGCCCAGCACTGTCTCCCTCAACTAACACCCTCGATTCAACTCATTAGAGACTTTAAGAACTGAAGTGGGCCAGAATAGGTAGAGATGTGTGTCAGATCCGCGTCATGTTCAGCATCAGCAGCTCTTAAAGGGACAGCAGCCAAATAACCTAATAACCAGCTGCTGTGATGTTTGTTAATCAAAGAACAAAAGAAAAAAGAGAGAATCAATAACTTTTTTAGCTTTAAGGATTTATCTATATTTAATTTAGTGTTTGATAAATTTATTCAATTTCTGTATATTTCCTACTTGCTGACGGACACAGGGGTAAATATGACATTTATGATAATGGTTTATGTGAAATTGTTTTAAGTTCACTTAACATTAGAAGTTATTTTAAGTATTCGAATAAATTTTAAAATGATAGCATGTATGTGTATGGCTAATCAGGTTAAAGAAAGGGGGAAAATTTTTCATAGAGACATACAGTATACTGGTCTTCAGTCATAAAAAAGATGCCATTATACAAATATTAACCCTCTAAGTGTCCATGTAGTCCATAACAATTTTCCTCTTGAGGACAATAAAGTATACTACTACTACTACTACTAACGACAAGACGTCATACTTAATAAAATAGGCTGTAGTTCCTAATATGGTGTAATATCTCACTTGCATTCCCTACGACTAAATGGCAGACATGTAGTACTTCGATTCTAGACCAAAATTACGTCACATTCCTATTCAAAGTGCAGAGCAAGTGAGCTATCGTGTCATTGATGCGGAAGCAGTTAAGTTCATAGCGTGCGAGTAAATTGTGAGAGAAAATCGCCAAATGGCTAATAAAAAGTTGTACCGTGAGGATGTGTTGCAAATGTTATTCGCCGATTCTGACTCTGAAGGGGAATATTTGCCTTTTGGAAATGACGATCGGTCGTCTGATAATCGCGCTTCTCTTGGTACATCTTTGCAGCGCAATGGTGCCACCGTACAGGGCGAGAGTGTTCACGAAGCACAAACTAGTGATCATTTCGACACTTTGTCCAACGGGGATGGGGGTGGCAGCGGTGGACTTGGTCGTAGTGTCCATAGGAGAGCTGTTTCTAGAGGTAGAGGCAGCAGGGGTAGGTGAAATAGGGCTGGAAGTAGCACTAGCTCTTTGGATCCAGTCAGAGCGCTCTGGATCCAGTGCCCCAAAGAGGTGGGAGTGGCCGCGGTACATGGTGCAGTCAGTGTGGGGTAGGTCTGTGCGCTGTGCCATGCAATGAGAGGTACCATACTCTCAAGAACTATAAACATTGTCACCTAGATACCTGATTGGGCAGATAGCTTGTCAACTGATCAAAAAATAGGCACATGCATTTTACTGTGGCACAGTAATATAGTAATAATTTAGTACTTTTTTCCTGTTTTATTGTTGGTTTCCTCTTTCTGATAATTTGGAATAGATGATAAAAATACAAAAAAAACAAACAAACAAACAAAAAAAAAAAAACATCAAATCAATATCCAACATCAATTCAATATCTATTATTTCCTGAATATTATGAAATTCAAGATGGCCGCCTCTGATGACGTCATGATATGCAAATTAAATGAGTATGTTTACACCCCACATAAACTTTCGGTCCAGCCCAACATTTTTCGAATTTACATAGATCTCTATCTTTAAGCTCTTTCAGCCACCAACTTTTTGAAAGCTTGATTCAAATCCGCATTTTCCAAAAAATCCCGGTCGCCTATGGGTCAAAAATAGACTGTCTTTATGTTGGTTTACATTCATTCAAAATTGAAGGTGGAAATTTGAGCAATTAAACATATTTTTAAAAAACTTATGTTAGTGGGATTTATCGCATTAATGCAGAAAAAATTTGTGATTTATTAGTTGTTTTTTTTTTAATTGATTGACAGCACAATTATTATATATTATATATATAGTATATATTATATATATATAAATAACATTATTTCTTTCATTTGTTCTTCTTGTCCCATTCTTGCATTTGTTGCTTTCTACATTCTTATCATGTGTTTGTTCATTCTATGCTCCTTCTTTCTTTCTTTCGATTCTGCATTTGTTCTTTCTTTGCAGCTTTCTTTCTATCATTTATTTCTAGCATTGGTAAGTCCTCTATTCGTTCATTCAATCATTCATTGTGCTGTTTCTGTTGTTCTCTGTCTTTGTCTTTCTTTCTTACTCCTTCGTTCTTTTCTTGTCTTTCGTTCTGGTTATCTTTTTACATTCTTTCTTTCTTTCTTTCTTTCCTTTCTTTCTTTTCTCTTTCTCTCTCTCTCTCTCTGTGGTCTCCTGTCTCCCTGTTGCTATGGAAGAAATTACTGTGCTGGCTCTGAAGTACCAGGCTGGAAATAAAGTCTTATTTGGAGTGATACTCTGGAACAGACATTACAGTGGCCTACTTTAACACACTGGGTCCATTTGGGAAGATGGGTCGAGTCTCTTTGAGCTCTCATGGAACCCATATCAGCCCCTAATAAAGGTCAGACCACCTCAAAGCTGTTGGACTCCCTTATGGGGTCATTACAGGCAGGTCAGAGTGTGTGAGTGTGATATTTCTCCACCTTGGACAATTGCTTGAGTAAAAGTCACTCAGTATATCACACACCTGCTTTTGGACTCCACTGGGTGTAAAATGTGTGAATTCTTGGCCTAATGGTTAGAGAGTCGACTCATAACCCAAAGGTTGTGGGTTTGAGTCTCGTACTGGCAGGGATTGTAGGTGGGGAGTGAATGTACAGCGCTCTCTCTCACCTTCAATACCATGACTGAGGTGTCCTTGAGCAAGGCACTGAACCCCCACCAGCCCCCCGGGCGCCGCCCAGTGGCTGCCCACTGCTCTGGGTGTGTGTTCACTGCTCACTGCTGTGTGTGTGCCCTTGGATGGGTTAAATGCAGAGCACTAATCCAAGTATGGGTCACCATACTTGGCCACTGTACTTATCTTTTGTTAAGATTTTTTTTTAAATGTAACAACCACAACTAGCTTGGTCTCAAAATTCATTCACACAAATATCACACATACATGTGCCTATGAACTGTAGATTTGCGCACACATTGGTTTTCTGATTGACCATATTATTGTCTCCATGTTACAATAAAAGCAGTTGTAATGTCCAATCCGACGTCAGAGATCTGTACCTAGAACCCGTGCAAATGTACCCGCCTTCTGGTAAATTAATGAACCAGACCTCTTACCCTTTGAGAATTATTTAAAGCATTATTCACACTGATATCAAAACTGCTGAAAAGAATGCAGTCAACATTACTGCGATTTGGTCACACCACAGAATTTGGGATAAATAAAATGACTGCATATTTAAATGAGCTATGCTTAATAGCGTATGAATATATGGTAAAATTATTGGTTAGTATAATAATTCAGTCAAGCGAGAACAATATATATACGGTTGCCCTAATATTTGGACATTTAGCCACACTTAACGTGCGAGTAGATCTTGGAAAATGCTAACTTTAGCATGATAGCACTGAAAGTGAACGTCCCACCCTCCCTGCAATAGCCATCCAAAGCCACGCCCCCTGAACTCATATACGCACACACAGACCAGACGACCAGAGACAACATTACTACAATACATCATGTGTTATTCACAAAAAAAAAAAGCCTAAAGGAACGCCAGTGAGAAAACTTCATAGTACAATTAGTAAAAGTACTACAATACCAGGAAGGAAGACGGGGTTGTTGATGTTTGCCTGCCATTCTCCCTCTGTCTGCACTAGGGTTGGGCCGATAGACGATGCCATTGTCCATCGCCAATAGCTGACAGACATCATGATGTTGGCCGCCATCGTGAACCCCCCCCCCATATCACCCACCGCAAAATCCGCCGCACATCCCAATTCGTGTTCGAAAGGACATTAGTTGTAGCTACGGAACCCCTAAAGGAACAATAGCCTACGAGTAGGGATAAAAAAAATGTCAATACTGGCTCTCTCAATTATATCGTGGGTAATTATACTGTATATACAATTGCGGAGCATCAGTGAGCCGCTACTAATATGCGCATTGAAACCACTTTGCAATGCGCGTTCCTCATTTTACTTCACTTTCACTTTCAATTCGCGATCACCAGACTCTATCACGGAGCGGCAGAACCCTACCACACATTTTACAAGAGTAGATATGTGTCAGTGGGCTCCGTACTGCAAATAATTGCCATTGTCCTATCAGTCCTGTCTCTCCTTACTCTGTGTATGTGGTAAGTGAACTTTCATGAACTATAATGTAACAGTCTACCGCTAGCAAGCACCTATCCATGTCCCTTTAGTGGCTCCATAGAACACGTTATTTGTTTTCCGTACCTTTCTGAATACAGATTCACGCTTCGGGCACACCCCCTAACCCCACCCCCGATGTCATCGTCCATCACGATGTTTCACTGAAGACATCATCCGATGCCAATTGTATACATTGCCAAAAAAAAAAAACAATCCCTACTGCACAGCGTGCGTGAACGTGCTGATGATGTATCCTGTCTGCGCGAACAGGGTGCGCAGAGAACATATTAATGCAACTGTGTAAAAAGGGGTCATTTGGTGTTGGCCTGTTTAGTTGAAAATAATCAAAGGGTTAGTTCACCCAAAAATTAAAATTCTGTCATTAATTACTCACCCTCATGTTGTTCCAAACCCGTAAAACCTTCATTCATCTTCAAAACAGAAATTAAGATATTTTTCATGAAATCCAAGAGCTTTCTCACCCAGCATAGACAGCAGGGGGGCCTTGCCAGTCAGGACAGAAACGTATATAGTAGGACATCATTAATATGGTCCAGTGACCTCAATGGCATCACGTATTTTATGAAGCTACGAAATATTTTTGTGGCCACAAAGAAAACAAAAATAACTTTATTCAACGATTTCCTCTCTCCTGGAAGAGTCTGCTGCCATTAAAGAGAGTACCATGACTCATGTGTGTTGCGTTCGTATTGTCCAGTCAACAAGGTGCCAGCCTGTTGGTCACATCAGCAGCACCATCAGCGACAGCATTCACGTGGGTCAGAAGCTTTCGGATTTCATCAAATATGTCTTAATTTGTGTTCTGAAGATGAAACAAAGATCTTTGGGTTTGAAACGACCTGAGGGTGAGTAATTAATGACAGAATTTAAATTTTTTGGTGAACTATCTCTTTAAGTGTATCGTAAAACATTGTTGACAAGATCACATGACAGATGCAATAGGAGACCACTGGAAATGTAAGTTTAGCATTTTATAAACAATGGTTGAACTGGAAAGTATTTGGAATAGCAGTTGATAATTCAATATCAACCTGTTCTGCATGTTACTCTGTACTTCAGTTTCATTAATTTCATTTCTTGTCATTTATAGTCTTACTGTGAAGAAATCCTGAACGAGGGTCAAAGGTTCAGATGAAGGGAACCAAATGGCTACGCTTCCAAGACTCATGTATGAACAACTTCCAGAATCCATGTACAATTTGAGGTTTTTTCAAATAGTTTCCTCCAAACTGGCACATTGGCAACGTAGATCCTAAAAGCACACAGAACACTTTGAGCACTGCTCTTAATATCAGATCTGTTTGTATAGTTATCCTAGTTTCACATTGAAATGTCAGGCATGAGTGCATGAGTCCTTTGTTCCATATTTTCAAATGCTGTGAAAGTAGTTTTGCAGAACCATGTCAATTGTAGATAATTTAGCATGCATTATGAGTTAGTTTTCACCCAAATATTAATGACATAATCTTGTTTCAATCTCCGTTAAGACTTTTGTTAATTTTTGGAACACTAATTAAAAGATCCTTTTTATTGAAATCTGACAGCTATACCTTACTGGACTTTGAAATGGTAGTTGCATAGGCTCTCAATGGAGGGACAGAAAGCACAGAGATTTCATAAAAAATACTCTTCATTTGTGTTCCAAAGATGAATGAAAATCTTATGGATTTGGAACGGTATGAAGGTGAGTAACTGATGACAGAATTCACATATTTGGGTGAACTGTCCTTTTAAATAATATTGTGTTCTCTTATAGGAAAATGGTGTCAACACTGGAACATTTCACTTGACTACTGACTATAAGTATATAGCAATTGTTATTAATGACAGCCCTGTCTTTGTATTATTTGTTTCCCATGTATTTGAAAAGTTTTGAATCTTGACTGTTTCACAGTGAAGTTTATCTTTGTGACTACTATTTGGTGCAACACCAATATTGTACAAGTACCTGCCCATGTTTTCTTTTTTCTGCCTGTTGCTGTTTAAAACAGAAAGCGTTCCACAATACAAGCATTTTTAACGGTGCTTTACACATTGTTATATTAATTGACACCTGTTTAAGGTAAACAAAAGCCACTGAATGCAGTTTTAAGAATGTTTACATGAGGTAAAAATAAACCATGTTCAATTTGTATATTGTGCTGGATTTATTTGCTACTAAAGATAGGCCTATGCTATAATTTTGTAGAAATTTCTGCATAACGGGTTGTCCGTTTACGGTACAGAAGATAATTTTCCGTTTAAAAGTTGAAGGAAATGTCTGTAAATTTAACAGAAAATGTCCTGGTAATTTTCTGCCAGTACAATATACGCTTTTTTTTTTTTTTTACAGTGTGCATTAGATGAAATATGAAACCAAGTGTGTTTTACTAAAAACAACAAACACACCCTTTTTTTAAATGGATTTCATAAGTTAAGTTTGCTGTATAAAACGATAAAACAATAAATATACTGTTTAAAAATAAGCTGTTTATTTGTGAAGAGTGAAGAAATTATAGAAATTGAATATATACAGAAATGTATGACATAGCAGACACTAATAAGACTGGCTTTTAACACATTTCCAAGCATCCATATCAATTAGCTGCAAGACATATTTGCATAACAGACAGACCCAAAACCTTTTTTTTTTTATGTGTATGAAACATATAAAGAAAAAGACAGATAGAGCTAAATTAAAACATAAGATAAAATAAACAGTGATTTAAGAAAAATCTAAGAAAAATCAATCGTAGCATGAAAAGACCAAGACAAAAACTGATTTATAAAAAGGTACAGGTTTGTGATGACTTATCAGTCAGGGCCAGAGGAGTCTATTACCTCCAGACTGTATATCAAGTGCCTTTTCATTTTCTGCTACACATGGCGTATCAAAGGCCATGGCCCCCACGACCCAGGTTTCATTTCAAGGTTAATAAACCTTTACCAGACAGACACTGGTGTTTCAGCGTGATCCTGGATCGCTGGCGTAGTCGCATGCGGGTGAAAATTATTTCTAAACAAGAGCGCAAATGTCATCGAATTAGAGTATTTCAGAAAAAGTTTAAGGGCAAAAGAAATGTCTACCGTTTGAGTATGACTTAACTGATTCTAGTTCAATTAAGTGAGCTGTTTGGTTTACCTGCCTGCCAAGTGTAATATCTACCTGTCAATAAACAAGGTAGAACACGTGACAGCAATGCAGTGTGGGATGCGATAGACTGCCAAGAGCAGACTCGATTGATTTGTCTGTATTTGTTTTTCTCTCTGTGGAGTAACAGCGCACATCAGCGTTTCTCGCTTCATCTCTGGTGTATTACAGTGGCGCCGCAGGCCATTAACATGACAACGGTCGTGAAAAATGCAGCCAGGGTTGGTGAGGTTTACACATACGGCTTGGATTTCCAACGTGTTTGGTTTTTGAAAGTTACAGTCAGAGCAAATGAATTCAACTGTGCACCATCGTCTGACATGAGGGAGCTAATCAACTGAGTCAAGCTGTGTGGAGCCAGCAGAGCGGGAACGTCTGCAGTGTGAACTGTGCTGCATGCAGCTCTTCCGATTTTTCAGCAGTTTGAAAATGCTGCAGAGCTTTACTTTCCCATGACCACCTTGGGAAAAAGTGGACGCATGGAATACCTCTTTAGAATACTTATTTTATAACATTTACTATTTCATTTAACAATATATGAATAGGTAGCAAACAAACAAACAAACAATAAATAAACAAAAAAAATGTATATTGGTGTTGTAACAGTGACAAAGGACACTATTATAAGTAATAAATAATGATAAAATCGAAATTGCTTGTTTCCATCACGGTTTAGAAAATCAACATTAAAATGTCATGATATTTTCAGGTTTTCCATGATTTTACGAAAAGAACATTTCCTGAATATGTGGCATGCCATATTCAAGGTCTGCTGTATAATGCACATTATACAACAAGTCATCTGTGCATTCCAAGCATGCAGAGTATTTGCATAATGTCCACAATATACATACTGCATACTAAAGAATCACAAGTGGTAGTATAAAAATTCTGAACATAAACATTGTGATTTCCCACCTAAACTTAAAAGCAAGTTTAGGGGGGGTCGGTATCAATATGTCACCACTCTGTGTCCTAACTGCCCAAATTCAGGAAACACACACACACCACACACACACACACACAATATTCCGTCTCTCCTCCCTCTATAATCCTATTTTAGCCTGTGCCTGAAGGTCACTGTGGGAGAATCGATAAGTCTTGCTGTGAGAGTAGCTCCCTATCAAAGCTAGTGTTGGCTTCTTTTTGTTTGTTTATATGTTTGAGCCGTTTGGAGTGTGGTGAAGGAGTCTTGGAAAGTCCGCTATCCCTATCTCTAGGATACCTGGACATCACTTAGCATTATATATTGGTATTATCTCTTTTTTCTTTTATGGGACTTGGTGACCAACAAAAAAAAACATTTGTGGTCCTGTCAGCTTTGGATGTGTGTACAGTGACAAATTGCTCAGCTGATTAAATATACTGTAGTATCTGAAGGCTGAGGGGGGAAATATAAAAATAAAACCAAGAACAATAATAGCCAATACTGCAAAATTTGAGAAGTGAAATAAACACCTCTAAAACCAAGCACTTCAGCACCATGGTCATACTTTTTTTTTTTTTGAAGCTGACAAAGGTGCAGTCATACATGCTGCCAAATATTTATTTAAACCTTTCATTTGCTGTTCATTTTGGACCCTGGCTGTAACTGTGCTATTGTAAATGCACCTCCAAAATCCATTAATACACATGGGTGGTCAACATGTATCCATATGACCATGGCTTTTTGAATCACTAAATGTATTCTTGATCCAGCAGGGGCACAGTAATCTAAAGCCCTCTCTCAGCATCAGAAAAGCTAGTGCTGTGCTGCAGCCAGCGGGACAGAGCCAAAGACACAGGAAGTGGCATTATTCACAGAAAAGTGAATGGTGCAGATTTTCACTGTAGCACAGGATTAATTGTTTAAATCGTCACCCTGATCAACAGGATTAACAGCATGGGTAGTTGGCTACAACCACGCAGGTTAGAGCTTCAAACAAGACCACACTGGATAATGACCACTCGCTGCAGCCAACAAGCTCACAGAGCTCTCAGCTACCAAACGAGTGATCCTATTCAGAGGACTTACAGACCACTGGCACCAACACAGTTGGAGGATATCAGTTCCGCTTATATCCACTGGCACAAACTGTGATTTTCAATTACTTCGTCCAGTGTTTTAATGGACTGCCAAACTTGACAACTGATGCTTGTTTGTTCATGAAAAAAACAGAGAATGGGCATTAGTGACTGTTGAAATTTGAAATGCAGCAGTGATTTGTGCTTTCACTGTGTTGAAAAAAAATCTAGTTTTCTCACTTCTGAAGGTGATGACGGACGTCTCAAAGTAGGCCTGTCTAAATTGTAATTTGAGGCTATGTCACACAATAGATATTCTGACAAGTCCAATGCACAGTCTAAATCCAGAGCTGGGTAGTAACTGATTACATGTAATCTGGATTACATAATCAGATTCCAAAAATTAAGTACTTGTAATTAGATTAAATTAAATTTTTAAATACTTGTGATCAGAGTACAGTTACTTTTGTATGGGTTACTTGATTACATATATTCACACAATAGCAATAATTTATTAATTCTCCCTAATTAATTTTATTTTTTACATGTTCCTTTCTAAAATGCCTACATGGTATGTAGGTAAACAAAATATTTGTTTTTTTAGTAAATTTTTTATTTTGATTGATGTTATTTTAAAATTAGTTAATTCAATTTACAATTTTTATGACTTAATTAATTACTCACTTTCATTAAACTCACAAACCCTCTGCAGTTCCTTCATGGACCCAAGTTTGGGAAAACTTGAAATAATGTAATGCTTAATTTACTTTATGTCGCTAATAACAATGAATTAAATATATTTTCTATGGTATAATATTATCCTATTTAAATTAACATGATAAACGGGTTAGGTCAGAAGTTATCTAAAAGTAATCAAAAAGTAGTCTGATTATATTACATAAAATGTTTGATGTAATGGATTGCGTTACTTACTACAATTTTTGTCGTAATTTGTCATGGAACTGATAATGGACTACAATTTGTAGCTCTGTCTAAGTCAGGAAGTCAGGAAGGAAGTCAGGAAGTCAGGAAGGAATGAATGAATGAATGAATGATGAATGAATGAATGAATAATAATTTCCCCTCATACTCATTAGCATTATTTGTATTTGTGAATAAACTATCCTATCAGAAGCTGACAGACCACAGAGAGCTGACAGCACAGTGGTAATAGAAAACAAGTGATTGTCACAAACGTCTCATGAGACCTGTGGGCCAGCACTTTGCCCTCTCTGAATCACACCCCTGTTGCCACCTCTCAACTACATCTTTCATATTATGCATGTCTCTGTACCTTCAAAACCTTCAGTTTTCAATGGAGTCAGCACAAACTGAGGTCAGATGACATACAGTACGCACTACCTACGATTATTTACTCTTGACCAATTACCTGTGTTGACTGGAGGTTTAATAACATAAACTGACCTCTGAACACATTTGACATGACCTGCTGACATGCCGAAACCTCAGCATTCCTTCACTGATCATAGATTATTTTGATAGATGGATGTGCTACTTACACAATGTCTTTCATCTGAAAGTCCTGTAACACAACTGATAAAATGGATTAATAAAATAGCTGATCAAATCTATATATTACTATCTTATATTAGTTCTTAGTTTTACTTAATATTTATTTCTTTGTTAATTCAGATTTTTATTTAGGTTAGTTTGTAGTCCTTAATTTTAGGGAGAATAAACTTTTAAATAATGAAGAGTGCCAATCTGCAAATGTTACACATTTTTCTTTTTTTGTCTAAAAGTGATTACTATTGATTACTTATTTTGAACACCTGGGCATCCCAGGAAATTGAATTTGGTCAACCTCAATTCAATACAATTAAGATAGCATAATGCAACTAATAGCTCTTTGCTAATTTAGCAATTTTACCTCTGAGAAAAACCTTATCAGCAACAGTACAGACCTCGTTTATCAGTACAAAGTTATCCTAAAGGCGACCTCTCCAGGTCGAGGTTGTGCCAAAATCAGTGCTAAACAATTTTGGGGGGGTGCTTTTTTATTCCTTTCCTAGAGATCTTTGCAGCACAAGGCTATGTTGAGCGTATTTTAGAAGACGATACAAGTGGTGTTGAATGCAATTCCCCCTAAAAAAAAAATAAAAAAAAAAAAAAAAAAAAAAAAAAAAAAAAAAAAAAAAAAAAAAACAAAAAAAAAAAAAAAAAAAAAAAAAAAAAAAAAAAAAAAAAAACATTTAACAACTTTCTCTATCCCCCTGGTTTCCAGATTTCCTGTCTTATCTGCCCGTCCCTGAGAAACCTATTACTGGCCTTCCCTTAGATGCCTGCAGCAAACAATAGCAGAATGCATTTAGTTCAAGTCATGTGAATGTGAGGGAGCAGAACATGAAAAACCAGGAAGAGGTTTCAACATAAGGCTGCAAATTCTGAGCAATACTTAGCACTGCAAAGCATTCCTCAGCTAGTGGCCATCAGCACGTTTTTTGCTGCTCAATTTTATGTACCACCTTTTACTACACCTCTGTGTTTAATGGATAATGTCACACACCGCTCCTTCCAGCAGCTGTTTCTAAAGTGTGCTTTAGCATTACTGTCACTAACAGCATAATGTTTATAAGATGTTTCAGACCTAGATCCAGCCAGCTGTTTGCCATAATCATAAATTGCTTGATACATTTCACTGTGCCAACACCCACGGTTTTTTATCTTCTATCTCTCTTATATGCATTTGAAAGAAAAGGCCTATTCCAAATTACTTTTACGTCTATGTAAGTAAATAAATAAATATGTATTATTATTATTATTATTAAATAATAATAATAATACCTAACTAATTATACAGACATTGCATTATTTAGAGTTAGTAAGCTGATTTTGAGTGAAGGCACGTGACTGCACATCACAAAATGTATATTTTATTTGTAAACATAAATTAATAAAAGTTTATATAATCTCAAATCAGCTCGATCATTGTGAAAATAGTATATGATTATTATTATCATTATTATAAATGATTTTATTATATTTTTTATCATTTGTGTTATACAAAATATTTATTTATTTTCATAGAGTAAATATGACATAAAATCTGTTTAATCATTGTGAAAACATTAACTGTTGTGAAACTGTCTAATAATAATAATAATAACTTTACACAGAAATGTTATTTACATTCATTCATTCATTCATGCTTGATGTAGAATTGGAAAATACATTTCTTAATTGCCAAAATGCTCAATTGACAAGAAAATAAATGCCCCAATGCAATGAATGTCCAAAAAGTCCAAAAAGGTCTCCATTGCCTTTAAGCAAAATAACATTTATTACTTCCTTCCTTTTAATTACATGATAAAATATGACCAGGGACTGTTCTTGTCAGCTTTCATGAGATCCACTCAGACTGATTCCATCAATCTTCCATCCCCTTGATTTTTTTCCTGTATACACAAATGTGTGCTCCCTATTAACAGAACAAAACCCACACCTCACATGCACACACTCCTCGATAAATAAACATGATCTCCCACACACCACTACAGTGTGGATCAGAAAGCAGCTTTTATCTTCTTATGACCCCAGAACACATTTCACCTTGATGATAGAAGCAGATACCGTAACGTTTCTGTCAGGATGCTAGCTGGCGGCACTGATGCATCCTGGGAGATGATGTACAACGTGCCGAAGCCAGCGCTTCTTGGCTTCTGACGGCAGATGACAAAGAGCCCAAGGTGCTACACGCTAATGTGCGCTAGTAATTGCTAATGAGGGAGATCGGGGCATGATTTATTTTTGCAGTAATGAGCATCCATCCTTGCTATCTGCTCCTCACATTTAGCTTGAATTTCATCACCTTGAACTCCTGCAAACAAAAACATTATTTCCCCGTCTTCTCTCACTCAATCCTGTCTCTATGATTTAACAATCAAACACTGAGATTGTAAAGTGGCTGCCGCGAGGTCCGTGGAGGGAGGGGAAGAAAAAAAATACAAAAATACAAATTGTGCCCTGACAAAAAAATAAACTTTAATGAATTCCCCGGCGCCCTTATTTAGCGGTGCATCTGAGTCACTGTTAGCTTCGCATTTGCTTGCTAATCTCTGGCAGTGAGCTTTTAGAGGTACATGTGAAGATAAATTACAGGATCCGCTCGTGTTTAGAGACTCGCTCCACTAATGCTGTTCTTGACCCTCAACGATTCGACAACAAAAACACAAAGCCATTATTTCCAGATATACCACACCCCCTCCTACAACACGACTTGAGAGAACATCTAATAAATACCTCTAAATTCGAATGTGTTTGCAGCAAGCAGGGGTTGACGTGGTTGTGTTTGAATAAAGGTCACATGTCTTAATAGATGATCATTAAACTCTGCGTGCTTTAAAGCATGTGAGTTACTCATCCTGCTCTAAGCAAGTTGGCTGAATTCTGTGATTCATTTTGAGAAAATAAATAATTTAATAAAGAAAGGGAAAAAAGAGAGAAAGGAGAGAAAGTATGCTTCATTTCCCAGTTGCCTGGATTTATTGCTTAATAGCACTAATGAAGCTAACATGGTAATTAATGCAGTCAGACACAGGGGTTTTAAAGTTGCCCCTCCCTGCCACTTTCAGAACAATAGCACATAATGGGAGACATTTTACTTACACTCTTAAAAATAAAGGTGCTTCAAAAGGTTATTCACAGCGATGCCATAGAAGAACCATTTTTGGTTCCACAAAGAACCATTCAGTCAAAGGTTCTTTAAAGAACCATCTCTTTCTTACCTTTTGTAATCTGAAGAACCTTCTTTCGCCACAAAGAACATTTTGTCAAACAGAAAGGTTCTTCAGATGTTAAGGTTCTTTATGGAACCATTTAGACGAAAAGGTTCTTCCATGGCATCGTGAAGCACCTTTATTTGTAAGAGTGTACTTGTCCCTATTCTGGCATGAACATGTGCAGATGGGAAATTCAGAGTCGTAGAGGGAAAACAGGAAGTGATATTTCAGGTTAGGGCCTCTGAAATTGGTTAGCTGAGGATAGCTGAGCATCCCATGACACAGATCCAGGTGTCTGCCAAATGATCGCTCTTACACTCATTACTCCTAGCACTGGCGAGACCATTAAGATGAACGTCAGGAAGAATAATTTATATCACACAACTCTGACTTTATATCTCGCAATTACGAGTTTATATAACTCCATTGGAGTTTATATCTTCACGATTTCGGTAGAAAAAAAAGTCAGATTGTGAGATGATGAACTTGCAATTGTGAGGAAAAAAGGTGAGAATTGTGAGATAAAAAGTCACAATTACCTTTTACTTTTCTTTTTCTATTTGTTATTTCTTTAATTCAGTGGTGGAAACGGGCATCTATAAGGGTGTGTTAAATTTAGTTAATATGATTTTTCCCTGACCTTGATGAAACAGTATGATTGAGTACATATGTGTGTATGTATTTAAGCAAGCAAGGACTTGTGACTCATGCAGAATTAGACTAGGGACATTTATGAAGTATATGTATTCATTGTCTAAATGCTGGGCTTCTCATTAATGGGCTCTACCTCATGATTTATGCTAAATTAATATCTTGAGAAAACCCAAACCATGTATCTGTTTCTCACCCTCCTTCCCCATGCTCCCCTCATATTCTTCATCTCAGTTCACTCCTCACAGAGCTCATCAGATAAGAAATTTGCACATTACAGTTGCCAGGTTGAGTGTAATGGTGCATAAAGCGGCAAAGGCCTCTTTCTATTTAGATAGCACATATGCGCTTAAGCCCTCTGCACTGTCACACACAGTGAATGCTGACATAAAACACAGACAATTAAACAGCACAGCAGAGGGCCATCGATCGGTCACTGTAGAAGCTTCTTTGGATTCATTAGTGCTTCTTAAAAGACAATTACCCCTGCAGTGGCAGTGGAGATTAGGGCCACAGTAAACGGTCATGATCCCTTTATGATCAAGGACTGAGTCTGGGAACCAAGTCTCTGGGTGCTTTAATGACATTACCATGCTTACAATTGCACAATTCAGCCCAAACCACTTAACATAAAGATGTAATACAAAATGTAATTGTCTCATTATTATCATACATTTTACCATAAAATTTCAACCAAAATAAATAAATAAATACATTTTAAGTTAAAGCTTTGAAAAAAAAAACCCTGAAAAAATACTTGCATACTGAACGTAACGGTCTGGTTTTTGCATCTAAACCCTTTCCCCCCGCCCCAACATACTAAATACTGATTGATTGATTCATTAATTAATTCACAGTGTATGGTTTTGCATTGTGTCTATATAAATATGAACTAATTGGACACCTACATCACATGAACTGTCAAGTTAAAAGAAGTATTTTTTTATAGCTGCATCTCAAGAGCCTTTTGTTCTGTTCCATGCATTAAGACATCAACAATTCTCATGAAGTACTGAGTTCTACGACCCATAATGCCCTGCTTTTAGCACTTCGCATTGAGACTTTGCACTTCAAGTTCATGTTTTGCCTAGTGTAACGATTTACAATAGCAAGGAAGGCAGCGACTCATCTGTGAGAGAACTTTTCAGAAGTACTTTGCTTCCAAAGGCATTCTGCCTTTTGCTCCACTGGCTCAAAGATGAGCGTGATTTCAAGTGGAAAAATACAACGATACGGGGCTGTTGCGCTGTTTACAGTGGGTATTAGGGTGTAAAAGAAGCTAAAGAATTAGGCAGAAGGGGATGAGTGGATGGGGATCTATTCATTTTTCAAGGCGTTTTAACTTCTGCGGGTGAACAATCAAAAGAGGGGGAGAACGCAGCACACGCCGACCGAGAGCAACTTATCACCAGCTTGTTATTCCGTGCATACCTGTCGAACAGCTGGGGATAACATTAATATTTATAGAAACCAAAGACCAGGGAGGATTTACCATACTTTTAAAATCCATTTTCCCCACTTAATGCCCTTATCAGGCTCCCACTTCCCTCTTTCTTTCAGAAGCATTTATATCAGTTACTTACTGCTGTACTGAACCAAAAGGTTTGGAGGCTGGGAGCTGAAGGAGAACAAGGGAGCAAACACATGCCCTCCTTTTCCATTCCCTTCAAAAAAAAAAAAAAAAAAAAAGTTGTGCCGAGGTGCAAACACAGGTCAATTCCAAGTTTGCAAATGCATTCGACAGGGGTGTTCCAAGGGGTCCACAGCAGTACTGCAGGCGGCCCGTCAATTATTGATTAATCTCAAACTATTAAAATATATTTACACACACAAAATACAAAACTCCAACCATAACTATAAGTTAAAAAAGGTAAAGTTCAGCTAAATATTTAATTTCCCTCCACTTTAGAAATATATGACTCTATGCATCAATATTAATTATGTAATGGGTTTTCAATGTACCATCATAAAGTATGTTCATACATTAATATGGCACTGTAAGAATGCAATAATATGCCAGGCTTATGTGTGCAAGTCAGCACTGCATTTAAGTACAGAGTAGGGGTGTGGCGAGATGCCACAATCACAAATAAAACGTGAGCGCACATTCAAAAACGATTTCAATACCCCGCATTTTAAGAGCAGCTCCCTGATGCGAGTAATACAAAATCTCAGAAAATCAAACATATCTTAGTTACTTCTAGAAATGCAATTCCATATCCAATTCTGCATAGCTGTAAAATATTTGTTTGTTTTACATTTACAATGCTTTGTAGCGCACAACACGACTTGCTACTGGATATTTCACAAGCTATTCCTGTCATGATCAAAAATGCATTCAGTGAACATGCAAATAAGGTGGCAACCATAAAACCATGTGATCAATTAAAAGAGCAGAGACACAGTCATGCTTGCCATAAACAAATGCCAGACATAGGGAGAAGGAAGTATAGAGAGGGGAAAAGAAGACAAATAAATTACAATCTGCATGGCAGTTGCCAGTACTGATGTAGTTTGTCAAACAGGCAGGCTAGTTGAACAGTGCAGAAAAGTAATTGACTTTAGTCCTACAGCAGTCAGTAGGATAATAATTAAATGCAGTTCACCAATTGACCCAATTACCAAACCTTCCATTAGGCCGCCGCCCACCTTCCCAACCTTTCACACCATGTGTGTGAACTAGGGCTGGGCGATAAATCGATAACGATAATTATCACAATGTAATTTTCCTCGATAAAACGATATGAAGAGTTCGATAAATGTTCGATATAATGTCTATGTGCCAAAAGTGGAACGAAACAGCGCGACTCATTTGAATCGCGCCACACGGACCGTTTATTTTCGCTCAGCTCAAGGTTCAAAACAGCAGCGCAGCACGAGTTTACCAGCAGATGCGTTTACTCGCTGACGAGTCTCGGTCATGCAAGCACTAAACAGCGCTGTGAGATACAGTGTGAAGCGCTTGAGTTTAGCGAACAATACAAATGACTCGCTGATTTAAACTAGTTTAAAAGGCAGATGAAACAGTGCTGACAAAAAGGAGAAACACTGTGTGAAACTATACAGTCAAAAAGCTTTTCAATCTATAAATCACCATCATTTACCATGCATTTACATAACACTAACTGCACTATATTTTTATTTGTATTTGTATGGAATTGTATTATATTATTAATGTAGACGTATTAAATATATTAAAAGAGTAATGGAATATAATTAATTTTTTGTGATTAAGCTATAGCAGTGTGCGTTATCATGATACTACTATTATCAGGCAACAACAAACCTGTTCTTGATTTGAAACAATATCACATTCAGAACATGCATAAACTAAGAATAAATTTTCTACTAAGATATTTGGTTTGGGGGATTTGTGTTAAGGAAATTAATGGTCTGGGTTTCTTCTACAACTTTTACTTTGTACAAAAATCTGTCTATTAAACTTGAAAGAAATTAAGATTGATATTTATCGTGAGAATTGTCCGAGTATCGACTGCTCTGAAAAATATATCATTGTGGTAATATTTCTTTGGCCAATCACCCCAGCCCTAGCGTGAACCTTTTAAAACATGCATACACTACTGTTTCAAATGTTTTAAAATAATTATTGTGCTCACACGACAGCAGATATTACTAAAATCTAGTAAAAAATTATATTTTGAAATATTATAATAATAATTTAAAATAATTATTTTTAATGTATGTAAATGTACTTTATTCTTGTGATGGCGAAAGCTGAATTTTGCCAGCAGTCATTATTCCAGGTCTTCAGTGGCACATGATCTTTCAAAATCATTCTAATTGCGATTTACTGATTAAAGGTGTCATATGATGCTGCTAAAAAATAACATTATTTTGTGCATTTGGTGTAATGAATTGTATTATGCGGTTTAAGGTTAAAAAAAACACAATTATTTTCCACATACTGTACATTACTGATTCTCCTCTATGCCCCGCCTTTCAGAAAAAAGCGTAGATTTTTTCAAAGCTCATCGGTCTGAAAAACGAGTGTGCTCTGATTGGCCGCTATTCAGTGCGTTGTATTGGCCGAATTCCCTCAATGTGTGACGGAAATGTTCCGTCCCTATACCATATTTGTGATGCCCTGCGGTCCACCACCTGGAACGACCCGGCGTGGACTCCGCTTGTCCACGGTGGAAAGGCCGTCCGGCGATGCCAGCGCGAGTTGAAGTATTTCTCAGGACCAGCTGGATCACTCTAGCCTGACGAGGTGATATCGGTCCTCTTTTGGAAAAGGCCAAACAGTATTTTCCTTTCACAACGAAGCACACGCGCCTTCACAACTGTCGGCGGCAACCATACTACAGCGAGAATAAAAGTTACGTTTTCTTTCTTTGTGTGAACATTTGGGCGTGTTATGCAAATCTTCCCACATAGTGATTTAGATTTGTGGGGGCGTGTTTGAATGAGGTGTTTTAGGAGGGCGTGGTCTTAACTTTTATAAAGAATATCTTGTTGGATTTGAGACTTTAGTCTTCGCAAATTTACAGATCTTCTTTATGCAACAAGAACTTGTAACACTCCAAAGAGAAAAGAAAAAAATGAAATTGCATCATATGACCCCTTTACGAAGCCTTTCTTATTATTAATCAACATTAGAAACAGTGAGCATTTTTGTTCAACTGACCATCAAACCTCACAATGACTACAAACTGCTACAAACATTAAACAGTAGTGATGTGTATATATATATATAAGATATATCTATATAAGATATCTATATATATCTAATATATACACACACATATATCTGTCAACAGTTTGGAGGCACATACAATCTCTGAGAATCTTATGCTGATAATACATATGAAAGATGCCATTAGCCTGGCATTACAAATATTATGCTAGTGTATCTGATGTCGAAAACACTCTAATGGAGCAATTTACAGAATCCGCTATTAAAAGCTTCCAAACTGGGGCTCCGGTCTCCCGCAGATGTCCCCACTGGGCTTAGCGACGGCTTTCTAATTTCTCACTGTAGCTTAACTAAGACTGGAGTCCAAAGAGCACATAAAGACCCCAGCTGCTAACAAGATGTTTCCCTCTCTACTGTTTAATTACACATCTAACAAACAATTAATGAGATCAATAAAGGGGGTGATGTGAAAACTGCCACTAGAGCTCAGAGTAGGGAAAGAAATAAAGAAAGAAAGAAAGAAAGAAAGAAAGAAAGAAAGAAAGAAAGAAAGAAAGCGATAACATTTAAAGTGACACTAACGGGCCCTTCTTGAGGCTAAAGATGCTTTAATAGATCTCGCAAGCTGCTGAATAATTTGAGGTCAGTTCTCTAGAGAGCAATGTGTAGCAATTTAGCCGTGAGCCTATCTAGCCTTCACAGGTTTTAAGTGGCTGATAACAGGATCCATTTGTATGTGTATGTGTGAGCGCGTGTGTGAAATTAAAGCAAAAAATGTTTGTCCTTTGAGCCACCTAAAATATCCCACTGTTCAAACAACTTGATTTGCACAACAGAAGAAGAGACCATCAACCCCTCCCCCCACACACACATACATTACTACTCTTTCCATCACTCTGTTTTCAGACTCTCGATTCCTCCTGCCAGATAACAATCATATTTGTTATTTTCTTGAACTCTCTATTTTTTTCTCTCCTCTTCACTGTAAAAAAGGTGTTGTCTTATTTTTTTTAACACTTAAATTACATTACACTGACTTTACAAACACGAGTTGAATCATGTATAACTTAAAACATTGCTTAACTTATTTTGATGAGTTAAAGTAATGTCATGACTTACTGATCATACCATTTTTTTTACAGTGCTGTTAGAGGTTGTTGTGTTCCCTATCTGTTGGTCACTTCGAGTTATTTCGTGACGACATAGGGGGTTTACTTGAGAGTCCCAATCCGCTCTTACTTTAAGAGAAAACGCCAATTAAATTTGGCTAGTGGATTTTGCATGCCTGAGCCACTCCCTGTGCATACGGTTATAAATGGGTGACAGGTGCATCCACTCATTCAGATTTTTGCTTAGGAGCCGAGTGGGTGAATGATTTCTTCTCCACAAAGCCTTTTCATTCTGACTGGAAGAAAGAAGCTGTTCCTGGTTGGCGTTACGGCACAAACAGCGGTGTCCCTGTTGAATCAGAAATTCCTCTGGGTGCTTCAATTAACTCATCACAGACGGCTCGCGTCTTTTTAAAGATGCCGTTCCGTTCGTGTTCTCTTGGTTGCGGTCATTACCTGTCCCCCATGGATGGACACAATCGTTGTCTTCAGTGTCTGGGCATCCAACATGCTAAAGCTGAGTTCGTGGATGACTCATGTGTTCATTGTGAGCGTATGAGCATGGTTTCGCTGCGATCTCGCCTCTGTCTCCTCATGGGGACGAGAGCGGCATTCTCAGTCTCTACGGATCCCGGTTTCTCTGTCACGAGCAGAGGACCGCCGGCTAGAGCTCAGTGAGATTTTAGGATTACAGTGAGAGCTTCTCCGCCAGGTCCGTCCCTATGGACCTCTCACTCCTCCCGCAATCACTCTCGAGTGATTTTGCTGGCCCGGCTCGTGACGGTCCCAGCATTTCATTCGGTGCACCGCCAGAGAATCGGATGTCGACCGCAGCATCGGGGGATGGGCTATCATCCTCAGAGTATAAAGATTCGGCGGGGCTGCCTCCCTTGGGTGTTGCGGCCGCCGCCGAATTGGACCTCGAGTTGACGGCCATGCTTTGGCAGCCACGAGCATCGGGCTGGAGGTGAACACACCACTCAGTGCCGAGCCCTCACGGCTGGATGATTGGTTTCTTGGAGCGGGACGTGGCTCACAACCACGCTCTGCTCCAGTGCCTTTTTTCCCGGAGGTGCATGAGGAGCTGACGAAGTCGTGGACAGACCCTTTTTCGGCCAGAAGCCACTCGTCTCCCTCCTCCGTCAGAGGGTATAGGGGCTAGGGGGTATGCCATTAACACCGCCACTTGGAGGAATCGTCCTCGTCTCCCGTCCAAAGCCTGTAAGCTGTCGTCAGCCCTGGCTGCCAAGGCTTACAGTGCTGCGGGCCATGCCACCACTGCCCTGCATGCCATGGCTATCCTACAGGTCCACCAAGCCAAGGCACTCCAAGAAATGCATGAGGGTAGTTCCTCTAGTTCAGACCACGGGAAGGCGATGTCCATGCTTATGGCCCAAGAGCGCCATCTTTGGCTCAACCTCGCTGAGATGAGAGATGTCGACAAAGTCCGCTTTCTTGACACTCCCATCTCGCAGGTTGGCTTTGCCCAGCAGTTTAGACTTTTTTAGGCTTTGCCCAGCAGTTCTTGGCAGTACAGAGACAGACTGAGGCCATCCAGCACATCTTGTCCCAACGTGATCCTCCAGCTGTCACCGTTCCGTCGCGGGCCGTGTCTCAGCCTGCTCGTCGCTGTGGGCGCCCTCCTGCGTCCTCCAGAGGTGCCTTCGCCCCGTACTGAGACACCGTCAAGGCCAGTGCATTGAGCCTCTCGGAGGACTACGGCACCCCCCGTGTCCCAGCCGGCCGCTAAGTCATCTAAGAAGTCGATGAAGCGGCCCTGACACGGGCAACCCGGAGATGTGTGAAGCTGCTTTTTTTTCAGGAGATGGCGAGGACAGCGCCACTCCTTCCCCCAGAGGGCCAGGTAGAGAATATTTTTTTAAAAAAAGAGCTGTTTCCTTTTCCTCTGGTTTATCAGGCTTGTGGGTTGGCAGTGAGTGACGCGTTGCCTCTTCACGCTTGCCCCCGACGCCCCCTATCACCAGCAGCCAAGAGATCACGGCTCGGAGACTTGCTGCCTCTCCACATATCTCTGGCAAGTCCCTCCGGGGACACGGAGAGTCCTGTGATGAGCCAGGACGCGATACTTCTATGCCATCCAGCATGACTTCTCACCGCTGCACCACAGCGGGTGCATCGATTGTCCCTTTGGTGCCACTTGCACGGAGCTTGGAAGCGTGGCTTGCGCTGCCCAACCTCATTCGGACAGTTCAACTCTGCTACGCGATTCAGTTTGCCAGGCGACCCCCCAGGTTCAGCGGCATTCTCAAGACTTCGGTGGCAGCTCGAGATGCCCCTGTCCTGCCCGACCAGATTGCTGTCCTACTGGCAAAGGATGCAATCGAGCCTGTCCCTCCAGCCGAGATTGAAGTCAGGGTTTTACAGCCCTTATTCCATCATGCCCGGCCTTCATCCAATCCTGGATCTGCATGTCTTGAATCAGGCCCTTCACAAGCTCCCATTCAAGATATTGACGCACAAGTGCATCATCAGATGCATCCAGCCCTAGAATTGGTTTGCAGCGGTCGACCTGAAGGACGCTTACTTTCATGTCTCGATTCTTCCTCAACACAGGCCGTTCCTACGGTTTGTGTTCGAGGGTTGGTCATGGCAGTACCCTTAGTGTCCTCCCCTTTGGGCTGTCCCTGTCCCCCTGTGTCTTTACAAAGGTTGCAGAGGGCACCCTTGCCCTGTCACAGGAAGGGGGCATCAGGATCATCAACGACTGGCTCATCATGGCCCGGTCACGAGAGCAGTTGCACCTGCTACATGCTTCCACTTCAGCACTGGTTACACTCCCGAGTTCCGAGATGGGCATGGCATCGCAGCACACTTCATGTGACCATCACGCCGGAGTGTCGCCACCTATTCAGCCCTTGTCTTTCTATGGGCCGGGGTGCCCTTAGAACAAGTGTCCCGGCATGTCGTTGTCACAATAGATGCCTCCAGTACGGGCTGGGGTGCTACACGCTATGGGCAGGCAGCCTCGGGGCTCTGGACAGGGCCTCGACTGATTTGGCAGTGCATCTGGCCTTGCGGCATTTCCGGCCACTGCAACAAGACAAGCACGTGTTGGTCCACTTGGACAACCAACCGGCAGGGATGTCTACGATCACGTCGCATGTCATAGCTCGTCCGTCATCTCCTCCTCTGGAGTCAGTAGCGGCTCAAGTCGCTGCGCGCCATCTACATTCTGGGGGAGTTCAATCTTGCAGTCGACGTGCTCTCACAACAGCTCACATTCCCCAGATAATGGAAACTCCATCCCGAGACGATCTGGCTGATCTGGAGTCGATTCTGGGAAGCCCAGGAAGACCTGTTTGCTTCCCACGAGTCCTCCCACTGCCAGCTGTATTACTACCTGACCGAGGCCCCCTCGGCACGGATGCACTGACACACAGCTGGCCTCGGGCTGTACGCAATTATGCAACTTAAGTGACCTGCCACGGCGGTGGTAGACACCGTCACTCAGGCTAGAGCTCCCTCTATGAGGCAAGCCTGTGCACTGAAGTGGAGTCTCTTCGTGAACTGGTGTTTTTCTCGCCAAAGATGCATGATTGGAGTAGTGCTTTCTTTCCTGCAAGAAAGGTTGGAGCATAGGCTGTCACCCTCCACCTTGAAAGTGTATGTGGCTGCTATCGCAGCACATCACAATGCAGTGGACGGCCAGTCCCTGGGTAAGCACGATCTCATCGTCAGGTTCCTGAGGGGTGCCAGAAGGTTAAATCCTCCTAGGCCACCCCTGGTGCCCTCCTGGGATCTCTCTACCGTCCTGGCTGGCCTTCATAAGGATCCATTTGAGCCGCTGGATTCAGTCGAGCTTAAATTCCTGTCTACTAAGACAGCGCTCCTGCCCGCGCTCACTTCCATCATGCCTCCAAGACCTCCAAGCATTTTCGGTGAGCAAAGAGTGCCTTGTATTTGGGCCGGCTTACTCTCACATTGTCCTGAGACCCCGGCCTGGATACGTGCCCAAGTTTCCCACCACGCCTTTTCGCGATCAGGTGGTGAAGCTGCAAGCACTGCCCTCGGAGGAGGCAGACCCATACTTAAAATTGCTGTTGCCCGTAAGAACGTTATGCATATACGTGGACCGCACCCAGAGCTTCAGGAGCTCTGAGCAGCTCTTTGTCTGCTACGGAGGTTAGCAGAAAGGGAAGGCTGTCTCCAAGCAGAGGTTGGCCCACTGGATAGTGGATGCCATCGCCTTGGCGTACCAGTCCCAAGGCGAGCCGTGTCCCCTGGGGTGAGAGCTCACCTGACATGAAGTATCGCCTTCACCTATACGTTGGTGCATGGCGCCTCTCTGGCCGACATCTGTAGAGCTGCGGGCTGGGCGACACCGAACACCTTTGTGAGATTCTACAGAGAGCCGGTTTCTTCCCATGTGTTGGGTAATAGGTAAGTGGCAGGAAGAGCTGGCCAGTGTCACGCTTGCCTACACCATTTTCATCTGCCGTGAGAAGTTCCCGGATGGCGAACCCTGGTTGAGTATCCTCCAGCACCCAGTCAGACTGGTTTGCCAGGGACATGTTCTCGGCTCCTCAGCGTAAAACCTGAATGGGTGGATGCACCTGTCGCCCATTAATACCCGTATGCACAGGGAGTGGCTAAGGCATGCAAAATCCACTAGCCAAATTTCATTGGCGTTTTCTCTTAAAGTCAGAGTGGATTGGGGCTCTCAAGTAAACCCCCTATGTCGTCATGACATAACGTCTCCATTCCCTCCATCAGGGAACGAGGGTTACGTACGTAACCTAGGCGTTCTCAATCCTTGTGTGTTAAAGAGATACAAAGTTGAATTCGCTGAATGATGGCCAATATTGTTACACAACAAACAAACAAATAAATAAATTTGGATAATATATAATATGTGGACATTCATAAAATACAAAAACAAAAATAATAACAACTACTATACAGATATGAATAAATGAACAATTAATTGCAAACATCATCATTAGCATTTTCATTGGATTAATTTAATTTATTTAGTTATTGTCTAAACATATATACAGAGTATAAACAAAAATATTAAGCAGCATAAACTGCTGCAAAATACAATAAGATACCATATATGAAGCAATGAGTCTTGGGACCAATCAGCATATTAGAATGATTTCTGATGGATCATGAGATTAAAGACTGGAGTAATGTTTTGCCCTCACATTAATAAATGTAATTTTAATATTATATTGTAATATATTAATATTATATTATAATTATAGTGTTTTTAACTCAAATAAATGCAGCCTTGGTGAGCATAAGATACTTCTGCTTACATCAAAGTTATTAATGCATTTTTATTTTATTTTTTTGCAGCTGAAGTTTAAATAAGGGATGCTGAGACAACATTACAGTCCTAACACACTCATAATCATGTCACAAGACAAGGAGGGCTTGCAAAACAAGTCTAATGAGCATTTTCTAGTCTAATCGTGAAACTAGTCTAATGGCATGCTCTTTAGAAGACGTAATGGCCAAATAAAAAGCACATTAACATCAATCACCATGTTCCTTAATTTTATATTGCCAGCAAAACAGGCTTGACTCCAGCTCAAGCTCTGTGCACAAAATCCAACTAAACCCACTGTGCTGTGGAGAAGGGCCTAAAGCACAATCAGGGTGAATATATTATATATCAACCAACATATTGAATCATAACATAATATTATATGAAAAGTACATATTTAACATATAGCCCAACCCTAATCTGTTCCTGTCAGTCCCAGACACTGTGTCAAACATTGTGTGTGATTCAACATATAATAATAATCCAGATGGTCTTAAATTTAATTTGGGAGCGTGTAACAGGGCAGTTTGTTTGATTCAAAGGAATTCCAGGTATCTTTAGATTCAACATGAGACACAGTGTGAGTGTGACACACTTTAATGTTGTCATGGAATGCCATAGCTTCAGTGTATGTGTGTGTGTGTGTGTGTGTGCTACAAGGACTGTGTTTCATTAATCAATGTCACTCACAGTGATGGGACTATTCGTCTGTACCTGCTTGACTTCCTTAATAGACACACACACACACACACACACACACACACACACACAGATACAACTTTGCTATTAAACACCACTCTGCCCTTCAAGCCTGAGGGACATCCTCTTTCTACAGAAAGAGAAGAGAAAATACGACTTGTGTCTTTTTTCATACACGCCGACTGTACGCTTTTTTGTATCCACCACAATGTGCAGAGTGCTTCTGGGAATAAAATACCACTGGGTTTACAAAGTTTTCTTTTTTTAGATGTAGCATCGCTCTTTCAAAAATGAAACCAACATGTACACACACCTTGCAGCATCCTGTGGCTTCACACTGCCCCTCTCTTTCTCAGTCTCTCACATCACATGCTTGCCTCTCTGATGCTGTCCCGCTATGTGTTGAACTTTTTAAAACTAGGCCACTTTCAAAAATAAAGCAAAGGGAGACAGAGATACATTTTATCTGATCCTATAAGCTATAATCTTATCCATCCGAGTATGAAAAATGCTTATTCTCACATCCCCTCTAGTCTTACATGCAGGGATGCTTGATTATGCCATTAATCATGTACAGAGAAAAAAGTAAGAAAATGTGTAGCAGAGAAAACGTCTCAGGTTACTTATGTAACCATGGTTCCCTGAGTAGGGAACGAGACACTGCGTCCTCTAGGGGTCGCTATGGGGAACGCCTCATCGTGACCAGTGTCTGAAGCATACATTCAAAAAACACCAACACGTTGGCCGGCGACAGCCATGACGTCACTACCGGTGCGACTACAGTATAAATCGGTGCCGGGAGCTACACATCATTCACTTCTTCGTCTGAAGCTTGCTGTCAGCAGCATGGCAAGAAACTAGAGGACGCAGTGTCTCGTTCCCTACTCAGGGAACCTTGGTTACATAAGTAACCTGAGACGTTCCCTTTCATGGGAAACTTCGAACTCGCGTCCTTTAGGGGTCGCTATGGGGAACGGTATACCCACGCCAACATGCTGAGGGGAGTGCAAGCCAGAACCATGGTGAGCACTAAGTACCAACTCTACTATATTGCTATGGGAGTTGCCCCTGGGACGTTTAGACGGCTGTCAGTGACGTTATTCCCTACGGCCAAAGGCCTAGGCTACATACCCCAAAAAACTTACCTGTTAGGGCCAGACTCCTGGGTAAAGCTCAAGGCTTGGAATCAGAAACAGACTCCTTTAAGGGAATACGACCAAGAGCATAGAATCATACTAAGTCTTGGCCTGTCACAAAGGGGCTACAGCATGCTCTGCATATGCTGAAGGAACTGTCTCAACAGACCCTTAGCAACACCCTGTTAAGTAGGTATCCAGAGGATACATAGGCGAAGTGGTTCCCAAGGTGGAACCGGGGTTTTAAACCACTCAAAAGGAGCACGAAGTCTTGCGCGTAGCTCTTACCATACAGGGTTTTTAGAAAAGTGGGCAAAGCATAAAACGTGCACACTTACCAGCTATGTGGAATTTAGAAAGTGGGCAAAGCATAACGTGCGCACTTACAAGCTATGTGGATTTTAGAAAGTTGGCAAAGCATAACGTGCACACACTTGAAACCGTTCTAGGGGTTCTCGTGGCACCCTGAAAAGGGCAGCCTATAGATAAAAATAGCATATCCCCAGACGCTATATCTACGGCTATAATGCTGGAGTGGCTAGCAGTAAATCTGTAGCTGGGGGGGAACATCCAGCTCTCAATGGAGAGGGGGCTCAACCTACAGCATGTTCCAAAGCTGGAAAAGCTAGCAACAATTTACTTAGCTGAGGGAGCAACACACTCAGTTCTCAAACCGAGACGGGGCTCGACCTGCAGCATGTTCCAAACTGGAACAGCTAGCAATAGTTTACTTAGCTGTGGGGGCAACACACCTAGTTCTCAGTCGAGAAGGGGGCTCGGCCTACAGCATGTTCCCATGCAGGAACGCTAGCAGTAGTTTACCTTGGCTGAGGGAACACAAACCCAGCTCTCAAAGAGAGGGGGATCAACCTGCAGCATGATTGTAAAATCAGAGGGGTAAGCATACTGCCGTCTAGCCAGACTCTCATTTCAGGTAACCCTTTGATAAAGGGGAGCACTGCTCAATATTACCATGAGGACAGCCCATGGAGCGAGGCATCTAACTCCTCAGAGAGGGAGTTACGCTCGCGAAAGAAAGCACAATACTCACAATAACCCTCAATGGTGAGGGGGGTGATGCCGCAAGGGGATATCCTGGTGATCGGGAAAAACCCCTCAGGGCGACCCAGATACGGTAGACCAGTCAGGGTAGCATGAAAGCGTAAACCCCAGCCCGGACGTCCAGGAATTTTTTGCAGTGACACCGGGGGCCTGATAATCACAAAACTCCCGCAGAAGCCTGTGTTATGGCCGCATGATCCAGGAAGTATGAAACCGAAACCTTACTTACCTTCTGGACATATCTCGACGAGTGAAATAAACACTGCAAGTCGAGCACCCGGTTTCTGAACCCAGCACGGGAAACACTGCAAAGAAACTAGCAGAAGGGTACACACAACCACCAGTTTCATAGCACATACATATATTTATATACATATATTAGACATGGATCGTACTCACCCACCACGGCTCCCGCGTTGGAGCTCTGTCCGGAAAAGCCTCTAGACCGGACCTTCAGTAAGGTGGTTACTATGATTAACCATAGAACCAACCAAAACATCATGGTCAGAAGGAGACGTATGCAGGCGATATGGTGGTTACATGGGAATTAGGAAGGGGAAGATAAGGGCAGATGTAAAACCCCTGAGAGAAAGAGTGGATACCTAAGTATTACTCTGATCCGGACGAAAGCGCTGACGCCTTGTCTGGATCACATCCCTCAGGTCCTGCCTACCTCCCTTCGACCCACGATACTTCCTACCCCTACCCGCAGGCGGAGGAGGAGCGCGAGTCGCGACACTAGCCTTCTGTGCTCGTCTCTGATCCTCAAATCGAGACGGGCCAGGACCCCTGGGTTGTTCGGGCTCAGACCTGGACCTTCGTGGAGTGAAGGTTTTGAAGGATGCTGAGCGCGCCTTCGCCTCCCTGATTTTTTCGACGACCGTCTCAACGGATGTGCCAAAAAGTTCAGAGGGCGAAACCGGAGCATGGAGAAGAAAGCCCCTCTCTTTCTTCCTGATATCTGCCAGGTTCACCCACAGTTGTCTCTCTGTTACTACCATTGCCGCCATAGATCTGCCCATGGCAAAGGCAGCCTGTTTAGTAGCACGAAGAGCAAGATCCGTTGTGCGGCGTAACTCAGCCATCTCATCAGAAGAAAGGCCCTCGCCTTTATACAGGTCTTTCAGCAGATCAGCCTGATAAGCCTGAAGCACCACCATAGTGTGCAACGAGGCCACAGCCTGACCTGCTGCTGCGTATGCCTTGCAATTCATTTTAGATGTAGCTTGAAGAGGCATGGTTGGCAAGGAGGGAGTTTTGAGAGATGGTGTCTCTCCCATAGAGAGATAGCTAGCTAGCGTCTTCCTACAGGGGGCGTCTCCATAGCAGTTTGCGCACCGCATCGATTTCGACATAAATGGTATGCTGAACCAGATGTGATGCGTGAGGACAAACGGCTTTCAATCCTTCTCGATCTCTCAGTAGGAGACAGGAAGCGAAAGGAAGACTCACTGAGTGGCGGGTTGACTTATGCTGGCGAAGAAACGTTCGGCGAGAAGCGCCTCGGACGCAATTCCTTAGTCCGTGTCCATGGCAAGTCAAGTCTTGCGTGCTGCGCGATCCCAAGGCCTACTAAGAGATCATCTACGCAGGGCGGAGGATTGAGAAGGCTCAGATCAGCTTCTGCGCTCTCATCATCCATTTCCTGCTCTTCCTGGGCTGAACCCAGCAGAGCACTGGCCCATGGATCAGATGATGTTAAAGAGAGAAAATCATCCTCCATTGGCTGTCTCTCGCCCCCCGCCGATGAACGCGAGAAGGAAAGCCCCTCTCTAAACTCATCGGACAGGTCCACCTGAGATCCCCACGAGCTCATTCTCCTCCGTGCTCGCAGCGCGAGGGTCCCGAACCGCGGGAAAGCAGAGTGCCCCTCTTTAATGAAAAGAGGACAAAACGGAACGGAGTTATTCATTGAGAAAAACTGCAGTGACGCAGCAGATTGCACCTCGAGGACATCGCGTGAGTGCTCTCGCGCCCAAACAAACAAAACATAGATCGTGTGTGTCATCTGGTGTCAAATAGCGATGACACGGATACACACACCTTATAAATGCTCTGCTAGTGCTCGCCATAAAAAATAGAGATAGCTTTTACTTTTTCCTTGGAAATGCATGCTTGAAACAGAACAGTCAGTGAAGACGAAGAAGAGAAGGATGTGTAGCTCCCGGCACGATTTATACTGTAGTCGCACCCGTAGTGATGTCATGGCTGTCGCCGGCAAACGTGTTGTTGGTGTTTTTTCAATGTATGTTCAGACACGGGTCACGACGAGGCGTTCCACATAGCGACCCCTAGAGGACGCAGTTCGAAGTTCCCATGAAAGGGAACGGGGCACTTTGTAAGTTGGGCATCACAATTTCAGTGCAGTTTTATATATAATAATAATAATTCACTCACATTTATTTGCTCACCCTACTACTTATTTTTTTTATATAAGTTTTTGTTTTAGTCATTTTAAAACTCTTTTTAATTTAGTGTCAGGAAGATTTAATGTTGTCACCTAATACTCTCTTAAAAATAAAGGTGCTTAAAAGGGTCTTCACAGTGATGCCATAGAAGAACCATTTTTGGTTCCACAAAGAACCATTCAGTCAAAGGTTATTTCAAGAACCATCTCTTTCTTACCTTTTTATAATCTGAAGAACCTTCTTTCTCCACAAAGAACCTTTTGTGAAACATAAAGGTTCTTTATGGAACCATTTAGACAAAAAAAAAAAGGTTATTCTATGGAATCGTGAAGAACATTTATTTTTAAGAGTGTAGGTATAGCCTATTTAATTACAGCTTTATTTCAACAAAACCAATTTTTTATAGTTTTAGTTAACAATAAGAACAGTATTGTTTAATTAATTAAAATGAACAGGGACTAGATATTTTAAACTTCAAAAAGGATGCAAAAGCACCATAAAGTGGTCCATGTGACTCTGAAGTCATGCAATAGGTTTGTGTGGAGAACAAACCTAAATTTAAGTCATAATTTATTGATAACTATCTCCTCCATTGAGCTTATAACCGCTGCAACAGATCATCAAATAGGTGAGTTGATACTGAGAACAAAGTCAGTCTGATTTTTGAAAGAATTAACCATCCTGACAAGTCGTGTGATCCAAATCAACAATTCATTGAAAATATTGCAACTCAAATGAGTGATTCATTCACAAATAAGGCATTGCTTCTTCTCTGATAAACTCTCACAAACTTGCTAAGGACAGCTAAGATGAGATTCAAGGACTTACTACTCATTTAACTCGTCTTAAACCAATAATATTTGTTCAAGCTTAAATAAGCAAACGCCACACAAGTTTGTAACAGATTTTCTGAGATGAATTGAGATTACTCATTAAACAGATGACATCAAACTTTACATTCCAGCTTCCACCTACTGAAGATATTTTTATAAAGACAAGGAAAGAGCAAAAAAAAAAAATAATAATAATAATAAAAATGCTAAGAGATATGAAGGTGTGAATGATGGCTATAGAAAGAGAGATGGTGTGTTGCTATGACGATGGCTTTGTGCAGGTCAGTGTGTGTATTTGGTTTAGAGCCAACATGTGGAAAATTAAGTGTATCTGCACACAGCCCACAATAGAAAAGAAGCATATAAATAAGTGGACAAAGATTTGCTTTCTTATTAAATTTTTTGTCAGGAGATGTTTCTAAATCTGTAGACAGACCGAAGATTTCATAAACTGATCAAATAGTTGCAGTGATCACGACACAATTTGCTCAGTGATTAGTGCTGGGACATCTAAAAGGAGTGATTTTTACACTGCAGGGCTGTGTGCAGTCGCCTGATTCTAATAACCGCATTAATTATTCTGATTTAACTGGAGGGCAATTACTTTCTCACACACAGGGACTATTAGTGTTGGATAACTGTGGTCATTAAATAAATTAAATATGCACAAGATGGACGGAATCATAGATAGACAGAGTCGGATGGATTTCGAAATTTCATTTAAGTGGGTCACATAATGGAAACATGGTCACTTCATTACATCTTTTTTTGTTAATTTCAAATGGAAAATGCTGTAATTGCAGCAGCCACTGAATATATTTATAATGCAGCCTGTCAGCAATGAAAAATATGGACCTTACAATTAGGCATCTAATGGAAATTGTAGAGGAACAAAAGCAGAGACTGGGTTTGTTTGGCCTTGAGAGTGGGTCATGTGGCAGCAACAGGTGTGCATTGCAAAACCTTGTAATCTCAATCTCTCTCTCTCTCTCCCTCTCTCGCTGAATGATTGGATCACTGCAACAGTGTCCTAAATAAAAAATGTTTGCTTGGATTTTACAATCGTGGGCTAAAGTCTGAGGCAAAAATTTACTGATCACTTAGTAATTAAACAGGCAAATAAGTAAGTAAATACATACATAAGGAAACGGGTATTAATATTAAGAATATACTTAAAGGAGTCCTATTATGCTCTTTTACAAAGTCTTGATTTTGTTTTGGGGGTGTACTAGAACAGGTTCTCATACTAGGTTGTTCGAAAAACACATTATTTTTTCACATAATTTACATTATTACAAACCTCTCTCCCCAGTCTTGCATGAACGGCTCGAATAGTTCCTGTATCAATGAAGGCCCGCCTTCTGAAATACGTGATTGGTTAGCTGGGCCAGTGTGTGTTGTTATTGGCACCACTCGGCGCCTGGTCGGGAAATGTCATGCCCCTTACCATAGCCGCCTGCCAGCTTCAGTGTAAATATTGCATCGAAATCAAATAAATTTGAGCTCGATTTAAACCCGGATAATTGTAACCACAAGTTCGTCTGCCTTGGGAAAGCTAGCATGTCTCCGACATAGTGATAACACGCGTTGCCTTCTCTAGTGCAGCTCAACCAGGTCTCTTCCCATTCGTCGATATTTGTGATATCATAAATCCCGGAAAATATGTGTTGTAGTTCAAACGAGTCGTTCGTTGTAGTTTTTTGAAAAGTGATTTCTGTTAAATATAATATCTCCTTTTGAAGTGGACTTTGGGTTTTGTAACTTTGCAGATCTTTTTTTTTTATGCTCAAACGGCAACATTACAGACTAACTAAAGTTGAAAAAGTGAAAAAGCATAATAGGACCCCTTTAACTAAATTAAGAAGTAGAAAAGACATGAAAATATGACAAAGAATTGTTTAAAAAAGTATTAGGGAATGAATGAATTGATTAATTAATTAATTAATTAATTAATACTTAGCTAAGCATGTGACAAACCCAATAACTTTTTTCGTTACTGTAATAACCAAACAAACAAATAAATAAATAACATTGTATTTTTATTTATTGATTAATTTAAATATTGATTGATTGATTGAATAGATAGTATGTAAAAAGAAATTGGTTCACATACAGTATACTTTTGTTATTTAGTGCATTTCATGATAGTGGACAAAGTGTCTTATACCTAATAATATAGACTGCAATTTCCCTTAAGCAAGCCTGCCGGAGTTCACAGACTGCTAATGCGCACAAAACAGAGTGAGACAAACTGCACTGTACAAAATCAAGCTTCTCTTTAGTCACATTAAGATACGCAGGGACCATTCACCAAAATGGCTAATCAAGCTCTGTGCAATTAAATAAGTGCGCTAAAATACCACAACTCGTCCCCCTCAATGATCCCTGACGATAATTGAGTCTTGGAGGGCGGCTGGTACCTGCAAGGTCGCACGCGAGTGCAGAAACGCGGAACACACGGTGAACCTAAATGACTCTCCGAGTGCCACGCAGTAAGTCGAGTTAACACTAGCAGGTGTTCTTGGTAACTGTCTGCTAGTGAAACAATATCAAGCAGGGAGCGGGGAAACTTAAGTTACCACAGAGAGAACATCCAGCCAAATCTCTTTAGTCAAACATCTGTCAAAACAGATGCGCCAGGAAAGGTCAGGGACTCGGAGAGGATGAGAAAGAGATGAAGCGGGAGAAAAAGGATGCGAAAACCATAAGGTCTCATTTCTGGCACAATCAGGAAGGATAAATGGTAGAATCTGTTGCTTTATTGAAGACTGTCTGCACCAGCCAGTTTGTTTCCAGTAGGATTTCATTAGCGCTAGAGAGACTGGCCCAGGTGCCTTAGCAAAAAATCCACATGGTCTTTTGAGTCTCATATTGAAAAAGACTCATATTCATTAAGCCTTGCCAAAACGGAAAAGCGATTCCTTCACTGGGCTAATTACAGATAGTCCCATCTGGCAGCAGGAGATACAATAATTCAGACATAACCAAATTAACATTGTCATTGCATTTCTGGGTCCATGGCATCGACATGTTGCCTATCTTTGGACTCCCGGTTGCAGAGTAATAACGGAGAAAGTCCGTCCTTTGCCATTAAACTGAAAGAGAATTAATCTGGCATGTATAAGGGGCTATATGCTGGATGAACTACCCTGTTGTAGTTGGCTTCAGAAAACCAGTCACATTTATTCTACACAATTTTGTAATCTAAGCAATACAAAGACAGTAACAAAGTGAGAAGCAGACTATGAGTATGCAAATAACCATTTTATGTTAATACATATTTAAAGTAAGTAATGGGTATATAGTCATATAATGAGTAAAAGGTTAAACAAACAAATACAGTAATTGTGTAAATATTACAAAAAAGTAGGGCTGCATGATTAATTGAAATTAAATCGCAATTGCGATTAGGCAAAAGCTGCAATTTTTTCCCCTGCACATTGCTCACAAGATGGCAAACATTGAAGCTATGGAAATGTTTGTGAATGAAACAGCACTTTACAAATGTGAGTGCCTTGCTTTACCACCACCTCACATTTATGTATCAATATTTAAATAATACATAAAATTTAAAAAAAAAACTTTTTTGGCAACCATACTGAACATGCTAAACTAGTAGCAGAAACAAACTGAAAAATGCTGATGCTCCAGTGTAGACAAAAATAAAAGGCTAATGTTCAATTTGAGATGATTCTATTCTTTTAAAATGTATACACTAAATGGAACGGCCAAGTACATGGTGTGTCCATCTGAGTGCACACTAGACTGGGAAAAAAATGACAAAGCAAATAATGTAAAATTTCATATATAAGACATATAAGACAAGTATAAGGAGAAAAAGAAAGGTTGATTGTAGGGGTCGAAGGCTCTTCAACAGCCTGTACATACAAGCAGGAAGAGGACACAGGAATGCAATTAGTTTTTCCTACTGACTCAACCCTGTGGTACTATATGAACGGTTTTTGGGGGGACATGGAGTTCAAATCACACTAAGCTGACCTGAAACATGCTAAAATGTCAACAACAAGAACATCATGCACCAGCATAATAGCAGGAACATGTCCCCTATTTCCAGTACTAAACAGCTGTCATTAGGCTTTGCAACTCCAATTCAGACAATATAGCACTTCTGTCCAACAGAGTCTTCATACCCAGGTGAAAGGTTTGAAAGAGGGGGAAAAATGGCCTTAAATAATATAATTATTAGTATAATTATATTACTAAACTTTATATATATTTATGTTCAAATCAGAAAACGGTCTTATATCAGAAACATTCTTGTATATCATTGGAAATGCTTAAAAAAAAAAAAAGTCCAGCGCTGGGGATTTTGTAACAAATATTGGAGTGCAGGTATCAAACCAATAACTTTTTTTTTTCTCCATAAGAGCAGTGGATCAATCCAAAAATCATTACTAGGCATGGGTCACTGTAGCTTGAATAAACGTGGTCGGTTTCCAATGCAATATATTTCTGGAAAAGGTCATTTTCGTATTAGCTACATCCAGACGCTGTATCGCTCAACATCTCTCTCCCTCTAGAAGACCGATCCACCCTTATAGCATGTTTTTCAGTTCCACACATTGGCCTCTACAGAAAGACTGTGTTATGTCCTATTCCCAGCAAATATATTGTCTTTATTACCAAATTCTTAAATGGGTTGGTTATCAGTGGTCTTTATACTGAACTGCTATAATAGGATGATGAAATTGCATGTTTTTTTGGGAGCAAAATAATTTTGCCTAATTCAATAAAAAGCACTGTAGATACCAGAACATCAATGTGTTTGCTTGCAAATAGCCCTTATGATCAAATATCTGCTGATAGATAAGCTATAGATAAGCTTACATTGAATTAGCATGTGAAAACAAATCATACAGATAATTACTGTAGCAGGTCATCATCTACCAGATAGATTGAACATTTTCTGGAGACCACGGGTCAATCAGAAAGATCTCCTACAGATAAGATGGCAAGAAGCATTTGGAGAGATTGAACAGATGTCAGCTTCCATATTGGCTTTCAAAGACACATCAGATTTAAGCAAAAGTTTTAACCGCAAGAGCCGACACAGATGGCACTCAGATGGCCAACCTTCAAACTGAGTTTGAAACTTAGAAATGCAATTTAGTGCAAAAATTTAAAAAGCCAATAGACAAATATTAGATCTTCATCAAACAGATCATATTAGATATTCATCAAACATATCATATTACTACAAATCATACAAATGTAAACAAACAATTAAACAATGGAGTGTTTATCATATTGCTATTACTGCAAACAAAGTTACTTTTGTTACAAATATTTGTTACTTGCATTATTTTACCACACCTTGGGTGATTTAAATTACTCATCTTAAAAACAACAACAGCCTCGAGAGGTTTTTTATTTTAATTAGGGCCCTATGATTTCCACGATGCAGAAAAAGCAGACGGAATCGCAGAATCCAGTCATAAAAATGGAATTTACTGTATAACGTGGAACATGAACACTTCATGATCATTTTACTGTTTCTTTTGAGAAAAACTATCGTCATGTCATACAAACAGAGAAACTTAAAGGTCTTTACAACAACCCATGAAAATAAAAGTTTGGTTTAAATTGAAGAAACTGTGACAGAAATATTTTACTTGATGAAATTATATACTACTAATAATAATACAATTATTGAAAACATTATATTTAAGAAATATTTACTGGAAACATTATTTACCAGAAAAATGTAAATAGCCAACACAATCTTTATGAATCAATGAATGTTTCTAATAAAATCAATTATTTAGAGATGTTTGGATTATTACAGTTTAATGAAACCATTAAAATGGAATCAAAAAAATTAATGGAAAACACAGAATTTGGTATAATTAAAACTAAATTTGAAAAAAAAAAAATGAATGTATTTCTTAGGCTTTAAAAATTTAATTTTTGTTAAACTTTTCATAAATTGCTGTTAAATTGTGTAAGTTTAAATTTATATATTATTGAATATTTCAATTAATTAGACATGCTTTTTGATTAATAAAATCTAATTTCACCACTAAATCCAAAAAAAAAATTGAATTGAAAAAAATAAATGGAATTTGGAAAAAATAAATAAAATAAAATGGAATTGGGAACAGATTTCACAGACAAACCCTTTCAAATTATTCCCCAACATGTCATATCACTTCATATGAGCTTCACCGAACGCCACCATGTACATTTCTGAATATTACATTTGCTGCATGGTTGTCGAATTGTTATTTGTTTCTTATGCTGCCCCTTATGACTAACTCACTACAAGCGGTTGTCGAGGCATGGTGAGAATGGCAGGCCCCTAAACAGCTGAATTGAAAGATAAACATTAAAGCGCACACTGGTGCTGCAGCATGTGGAGTTTAGTTGTCAATTACAGTATGAGTTTCTGTAAAGTATGGCAAATATAACAGTCAATCACCGTTGAGTGTTTGGGTCATTTTGAGCCTATAGCAAACTCAGTGATTTAGACAATCATACAGTACATAACGCTGAGCTTTAAATGGATGAAAATCAGGGAGAGGAAAGAGGTGAATATGTCCCTGCTGTACTATGTTTTCTTTCTTTCTTTATCTCTTAGCACTGATAAGTCATATTGAGGCTTTTTCTACTTCCAGTTCCCCTGCCGTACGACTGTAGCGAGACCAAACCATCAGCGGTGGATTAATGAGCGTTTTGTAAAGCCTGCAGTTGTGTGGCTCACAGCAGAAGAGTTGTGGGGATACCTGTCCCTGTCGTCTCCTCCCGGCAGCAGATGCCGCCTCGCTAATGTACATTAGCCTCTATGGGGTGAATAATTTGTTCTCTGTGTCAGAGACAGCCATCTGCACGGCCAGCATCTCCTCCCCTGCTTATTTGCTTGACTCATTTCTGGAACAGTCTGGGATAAATGTGCCCGATAGGCGCCTAGTGAACTCTTCCCTAACAGCCCAATCTGGAGACGAAGCCATTGAGCAGCTCTTACAGGAAATAGAGGAGCTTTAATATGATAAGGCCAAGGTCAGAGAGCGGGAGAAAGGTAGACAAAGAGATGCAAATTGAAAGAAAGACAGTAAGACAGAGAGATACAACAATTTTCTAGAGATTTGAAAGGAGAAGACGGTGATAGGTTGGCAGTCCCCAAGGTCGTGCTATTTTGTGAGTAACTTTAAAATCTAAAAATATTGCTTATTACATACATCACAATTCAGTACAATACAAAATACTGATATAGTGTATAGTAAAATTTTCTTTTGTCTCTCTCTCTTAAATTACTATATATATAGTATACTGTAATAGATATACATGCATTTGAATTTATATTTAATAATTACTAAACAAATAAGCTCAAATGTGTGTTAGCTTCCAGGTTTATCATAATTGATGTGTTCTTTGTATGTTTATTGATCATTGTTTATATGTGAATAAAAGCCTAAATTAAATCTGTCCAAGCTTTTTTTTTTTTTTTTTGGTAACATACACTATACATTATGTTGCTATTTACAATACATGTATTGTGATATATTGGTACACCCTTACAGATGAGGTTAACCAATGTGTTATGTTTAATACTTATCAACCATTGTGGTTATGAAGAGGTTTTGGGCATTTCTATAGGAGAGTGTGAGTATATGTGAGACACACACTACTTTTTTTCTCCCCTTCCTTTAATTGTGCATTAACAAATAACAAACACTTAATCAGATTAGCCCTGATGCACTGACATTTCTTAAAGCCAGCGGCTGAAATCAGCAGTGTGCAAACATTTTGGCTAATGTGCAACGCTCTTCTCCATTTGAATTAATTGTCTTAATTATGGCTGTGCCGTCCTGCTGTGCACACACAAAAAGGCCCTCTGCTGATGCTAAGGCAACATGCACGCTCCTCTCCCTTTAGAAGACAGTGATATCAGCCTGCTGTGAAATAAAGATTGAAGCTCTATGATTTGTAATGATCGAAATGTAACAAGCTTCCTACCAAGATGGCATTTTAAGGCACACTTCCAAAGCAACCAAAGTCATGATAACCTATGCCACGAACATGACAACCTATGCCTTTTGGTTAGCAACATGTTCCATGCCTTAGATACCTACTTTTCTGGCTAATATTATCAGCAATGCATCCTTCACAGAGGAAATTCCAGAATGCACTTCAACCAGGAAAATAGAAGTTGATTACAGTTGATTAGTTGTTATTACAGTCACACCTACTGACCATATAACATAAAAAACAGCTCAGTTCATAATTTAATTTAATTTAATATGTATTTTAATGTGTGCTGTGGCATGCCATTAACTTAGCAACATACTAACATTAAAGGGGTCATATGATGCGATTTCAAGTTTTCCTTTCTCTTTGGAGTGTTACAAGCTGATTGTGTATAGATAAGATCACTGAAGTTGCAAAGACTATAGTCTCAAACCCAAGAGATATTCTTTATAAAAGTCAAGACTCATCCACGCCCTCCTAAAACAGCTCGTTCTAACACCCCCACTAGCTACGTCACTATGTGGAAATATTAGCATATTGCTGCCCAAATGTGCACGCAAAGAAAGAAGGCGTGGTTTCAGTAACCGCAGTTAGTGTTGAAGCAGCCATGTCAGGGAGAATTTGTGTGTTTCTAGGCGAAAGCAAAAGTACTTTTTTTGGCCTTCCGCAAGTAGATGCATTTAGGAATCTTTAAGATTACTTACAACAGAACAGCAATGCATTTTATCGACGACCGTTTCGTGAACCTAGGAGCGGAGGTAATTCCGACTTTGCTATGACAATCTGGCACTTCTGAATCAGCTACTGTTTTGTTATTAGTTTAAGTATTTGCTATTGACTGTTCAAATATGTGGATTTTTTGCGCATCGTGTTTTGAGGAGAGAGGAGAGGAGAGACAAGCGTCACGCAAAGTGGAGTCAGCTTTTCTTAACCGTGGCTTGTGTACTGCAAACACATACCAGCTTCATCACTGTGTCTGTCACGTGACTCTGTTCCCCTTTCGGGCTCTGTCTTTACATTTATTTTGAAAGATGAAGCTCGCAATTATGTTAAGGGGCGTTACATTTCCGACGAGTGCTTGCGGTGTTCGGCCAATCACAATGCACTGGTCAGCTGGCCAATCAGAGCAGACTGCGGTTGTCAAAGGAGGGGGCTTTGTTGAAAACAAGGTTTTTGAGAGAGGCGGGGCATAGAGGACTTGCAATAATGTACAGTATTTAAAAAATTATGTTTTTTTTTTTTGAACATTAAAGCATGTCAACATATTCTACAAAATAAATACACAAAATTATGATCTTTAAAAAAAGCATCATATGACCCCTTTAAACTATTCAAATCAATTAAAACAATATTATTAAAAATCTAAAATATGTCCATTTACCAAGTATAGATGACTCAGTGAACTGTGGCCTTAATAGCTGCCCTCGAAAATGGCAGAAAAGACAATAATTTCCCATTTGTATAGAAGAGAGGAGCTCTTCAAGGTCTGCTATGAAAGTATTTAGTAACTTTCCAAATACATACAGAAAGATCCACATCATTGAGCAGTTAAAGGGAAAAAAATTTGCTCTCAATAAACTAAAAGCACACATCATGTATAGAGCAAATGCAGAGCATTTTTTTTAATGCATACATGCTACATTTGGTTTGTTCTACCAAAAAATGCATAGCTTTTTAATAAAAAAATGCATGACAGGCAGGAAAGTTTACAGAGAAAGTAAATAATCTATTGACTATGTGACTTAAAGGTTTCTTAGAAAACTTTGATGCTCCGGCTGTCAAGAGTAAAAGCATTTTCACACTTGCATATCAACACGCTCACATATATTTAGGCAAACATGGACACAGGAACAGCAGTCTTCCCATTACAACCAAGCTTATCCAGACACCTACAATCTGTCATTCTGATGATCGTATTCAAATGCTTTTAGGTAATTACAGGAGTGAAGGTGGATAGATGTGGGAGAATGAGACTACTCAGCTTCCTCAGTGACAACCAAAGTGACCCAGAGAAAGCGAGGCTACTGATTTAAGGTGTCAGCTCTTCTGATATTTTGATGCACTCAATCTTCTCCCTAGTTCAGCTCTAAGTACTCTGTGCAAGGAATAGGAATGAGAATCATAAAGAATTTAAGGAATCTGGTTCTAACAATTTCAATTCCAATAAAATTATTTTTTTAAAGAAATGAAAACGTCTCAGGTTACGTATGTAACCCTGGTTCCTCGAGGGAACTCGAGCTGCATCGGAAAACGCTAGGGGAACGCCTTCTGTGACCACGCTCTGAATAACATGTGAAATCAGTCCAATAGCTGAGCGGGACGTCACGGGCGGGTGACGTCATGACCAGAAAGCTATAAAAGCACATGCGGCGGAGCGCCTCAAAAAGGGGGCTTTTTTTTTTTTTTTTTTTTCAGGGGGGAATGAGGCAAGCGCGGGCAGGGATACTGGAAGTATTGGCACCGAGATGCTGCGTCTCGTTCCCTCGAGGAACCAGGGTTACATACGTAAACTGAGACGTTTCTCTTCAGGAACTCGAGCTGCGTCGGAAAATGCTAGGGGAACGAGAATGCCGGCGCCGGATCTGGTGATTAGGAAGCAGATCCATACGCGAAACCCACGAGCACAGAAAGCCTCGGCGAAAGCGGGGCCGGCACCGCGAGGAACGCTAGTGAAGGCTCCCTCCTCAAAGAAAGCCCTCTGAGAGCGAAGCAAGGCAGAAACAACTATGCTTCGCTCCCAAGCAAACCACGCACAGGCTATGTGTATCCCCACTTGTGATATAACGTTTTCTTTGGGCAGGGAGGAACACATAACCTACACCTTGAAATGCTTTGTCTTTGCATGAGCTTATACATAGCTGGAGCTTTCACAGTTGACAGACAACAATAAATATGACTGACACACAGAGCGCTTCACTGAATGACAGAAAGCTGATGCTGGCTCCGCCGTACGTGCTTTTATAGCTTTCTGGTCATGACGTCACCCGCCCGTGACGTCCCGCTCAGCTATTGGACTGATTTCACATGTTATTCAGAGCGTGGTCACAGAAGGTGTTCCCCTAGCGTTTTCCGACGCAGCTCGAGTTCCTGAAGAGGAAACTCTTTCAATCTACCTTTTACATTGCCAAATGATCAGATAATTTAAATAATAAATCAACTGAAAATAAGTATCTTTTCCATCATCTTTCAGCTTTTAAGAGACTCATGTTTCACTACATACTGATTCATGACACAGGGACCTAAGGAGTGCAATGCAGTGATATTTTAGTATCATTGGGATACTATTACAGTTTTTTTCTAAATGTTGTAAATCGGTTTTAATTCTGTTTTCATTTAAATTTTACTTAAAGTTAAACAACAATTCTGTTGTGTGTTTTTGAAATTTGTATTCCAATTTTAGTTTTAGCTTATTTAATTTAATTTCAGTTAACATTTGTTAATTGTGTTTGTTTTTTAAGGTTTTAACTTTAGTTTTAGACAACTATAATAACTCTGATGCAATAAGACAGCTAGAAGTTCACATTTCCTATGAAAGACAGGCAGTGTGAAGGTGTTTGCATCCAGTGAATGTTGTTCACTGGGGAACTGACCCTCAGGGCATTTCCTGACTCTTACCCGTGTTTCAGAGATGGCTGGTGAAACGGTTCCTCTAATAAATGGGTATCTTGGAGACAGACCCCTAGTACTACAGTTTGGAACCCCTGCAGCAAGACTGAAAAAAAGGCTGTCTTCTCTCTCACATACACATACACGCACTTTCTCACCTATGCCCACTCAAGCTAGTCTCATTAATAAACTCTCCCGGGGCTTGGCAGGGCGCAGTGCAGCCGCAGGTTCACCGTGCCAACAGTGGGCAATGCTGGGCCAGACATTATTGATGACCCGCTGTGCCAGCCCGGGAGCGGCTGACAGACCATGAAGAATTAAGGTCAAAGCCTCACCTATCTGATGGCGTAGGAGGAGAGAAGCAGCGGAGGAAAGGAAGAGAGGACAATATCTTGGGGTGCAAAACGCACAACTGCTATGAGAAATCAGAAATTGGTTTGACGCAATAAATTATTCGATATCTTCCCAAATTACCTCATTCAAGCAACTGTTCTTAACCTTGCACTAAAAAAGTGCTGTCAAACGATTAATCGCGATTAACTGCATCCAAAATAAAAGTTTTTGTTTACATAATATATGTGTGTGTACTCTGTATATTTATTATGTTTATATTAGGGGTGTCCCCGACTAAGGATTTACATCGTCGAATCTGAATTTTCGAATCATGCTGATAGTCGACTGAAAGTCGAATCATATGTTTGGGGGCGGGGCAAAATACATTACCAAGAGTCAAGTAGTAGTCAGACATTCGACAGTCATAATTACTGACGTTAACACACAGGGAAAATGTGAAAATGTGTAGCTTGGAGGTGTCTCTTCTTCAGAAGAGGAGTTTCTCTTGGTTTGCAACCTCGCAGCCCATTCCTGTCCAGGTCTCTAGTGTCTGTCTTCGTTGAGATATCAATCTCAGACTTGACTAAATTATTCACTAATGGCTTGGCAGTTGTTCTTGGGTCTTTAGAAACCTCTCTTAAAAGGTTAGTTCACCCAAAAATGAAAATTAAACCATAAATTACTCACCCTCGAAGCATCCTATGTGTATATGACTTTATTTTTTCAGACGAATCCAGTCGGAGTTATATAAAAAATTGTCCTGGCTATTCCAAGCTCTATCATTGCAGTCAGCGGGTGTTGCAGTTGAACAGTCCATAAGTCGTCAAATAAAGCGCGCGCATCCATAATAAAACGTGCTTCACATGGCTCCGGGGGTGAATAAAGGCCTTCTGTAGTGAATCCATGCATTTTTGTAAGAATAATATCCATATTTCAAACGTAATAAACACTTTTCTCTCACTTCCAGTATCTGTCATACGCGGAAAGGGGACGCCGTCCCGGTGATGATGTAGAATGCTGTTGGCATGTAAGTGACGAAACGCTGGAGAAGAAAACCAAAACAAAACGCCGGTCACGAATTATTAGAAGTACAAAACGAAGTTTTGCAAAGAAAAATGTCGGAGGATTTCGATATAAGCCAAGAGGAGACTGGTTTTCCTTTGCTAACGTAAGGAAACTTTGCTTCCTTTGCTCTTATAAACAAACTCGCGAGACTAGCATATCTCAGAGGTGTGCGTGCTGCGCCTATGTGCTGCGTCATCTGCCGGAACGTCTTCCGCATATGACAGATATCGGAAATGAGAGAAAAGTGTTTATTACGTTTGAAATATGGATATTTCATATATTTACGGAGCCGTGTGAGGCATGTTTTATTAGGAAATTCTGATTAATGGCGCGCGCTTTTTTGACAACTTTTCAACTGCAAACCCCACTGACTGCAATGACAAGCTTGGGAATAGACAGGACAATTTGTAATATCAACTACGATGGATTCATCGGAAAGAAGAAAGTCATATACACCTAAGATGCTTCAAGGGTGAGTAAAACACAAGCCAGTTTTAATTTTTGGGTGAACTAACCCTTTAATAGTTTTCTTTGCAAAGTTTTTGAAATCTTTCACTTCCTGCCGCTCGTCTCCATTGTGTAAGTCTCTTCAAACTTATTGAATTTTAAATTTTTTGGGTTTTTTTTTAACTTTTTTCTAGTTAGGGACCACTGAAAACGCTTGATATACGTTACTGTAAATGCTTTCCATATGAGCATTAACTTGTTTTTTTCTCAAGTCTAAAACACATGTATGTATTGTCATTATACAGTAATATTAATGTTACGAGTGTTTTACTAGCTACTATCCTCCCCCAGCACCGTGCAATTAAAAGATCAGAAGGTGAGGTAGGCCAAGTAATTGAAACAACGTGGTTGGTCCGTCGCCATCAAAAGATAATTTCTTAGGGGCTATAATTTGATCGTAGAATATATATATAGATATATATTTTTCATGTATATTATTTTTTAAATAATAAAATATATATAATCATTCTATATAATAATAGTATTTATCAGGCAAATTTAAATAAAAAAAGGACTTTCTCCGATGAAAAATATAATAAGAAATACTAGTGTTAATCCCTTGCTCTATTAAACCTCACTTGGGACATATCTAAAAAAGAACTGAAATTTCATATGGGGGCTAATAATTTTGTCTTCAATATATAATATATATTATATTAGTCCATACCAGAATTTGATTACAGTTTCACACCAACCAAACTCTGATGATAAATGGACTCTGGTTCCACACCAAATGCTCTAGTGACCTCCTCTCCCAGTTTTGTTTTAATATTATCCATCAGCAAAGCTGTTTCGAATTTGTCAAGGTTAAAATGCATTCAACTATATACCACCACACAGGAGATCAACTCTTCTGATCAAAATATCTACTATCAGAACCATTTTTCTGTCTGGCTTGTGTAAATAGCCTGTCGAGCTTCTATAAATTGGACTCAGTGGCCCCCGTTACCCTCGTGTTTACAGGATAGGGCCGTAAAACCCAGACAGACTAATAGCAACAGCTCGTATCAGATAAATTGGTGAGCAGTCACTCTGATCTGTGGGTTAAGGAGGAAAGGAGGGTCTTATTGGTCCGATAAGAACAATTAATGCCATTTGTGGCACTGTTGTTAGAAACAATACTAATCAGATGTACAGCCACCATGACCATAATCTAGCCAGTCTATGTCCTCTATCGGCTTGATTTCTAGTCAGTGAGTGGAGAGGTGACCTAAAATGCAAAATAACAATGACAACGAATGAATTATTTTTATTATTATTATTCATCATAGAATCAAAAGAAAAAGTATCAAAGGGTCCAAAAAAATATTAAGCAGCACAAACGTTTTCAACAATGTCAATAAATCAGCATATACATTTTTTTCTGAAGGATTATGTGACACTAAGGACTGGAGTAATGGCTGATAAAAATTCAGTGCTGCGTCACAGAAATAAATTATATTTGAAAGTATATTAAAATATAAAATCACAATATTATTTTACATTACTGTTTTTACTGTGTTTTTGATCAAATAATTGCAGCCTTGGTAAGCATAAGAGACTACATTTAAAAAAAAAACATTTAAAAATCTTACTGATCCCAAACTTTTAAACAGCAGTGTTGGTGTGTGTGTGTATATATATATAATATATATATATATTATATATATATATAATATATATATATTATAACAGCAAAATAAATAAAAAATACCACTATGTATACAAAAAGGTCTGAAATGAAGATGACGCAGTAATTATTTTTTTTTTTTTTCAGCAAGTTTGTGCAGTTGTAAAGTAATCACTTAATCTTCAAATGTTTTCAAGTTATTTGTAGTATAGGGTTAATTGCACAGTGAAGAAGGAATTCAGTTCTGATATTTGTTGGGATTGTGGGGGCTTAATGGAGGTCATGTTACCCATAATTCATCATTCAAATTCCATGAAGACTTCAATTTCCAAGAAGGCAAGAAAAAAAAAAAAAACAGACTTTAGTAACTGACTACAAAGTGGGTTGAAGATATCAAAAAAGCATGTAAAGGCATTAAGTAATTTTTTTAATCGGAGTAAATAATAACAAAATCAATTTTAATTTAAAATTAAATTTAAATAAAATTTTAAATAATAAAATAATAAAATGATTTTGACAAAATCCCAAGTACATGGCTTAACTAAGTCGACAATGTCTAAGGTCATATAAACTAAAGCAGGATTTAGTATGAGACTTTGTGCTGATTTGTCATTGTAAATGTCCTATATAGCAAATCGAATTCTTTGTTTATCGAATCAACAAGCATGTGGCTTTGTTAAGCAAACTCATTCAGTCACAAAGACACAAACACACACAGTCCACAAAAGAAAAAAAAAAGACAGCTGAGTCCTTTCACTGTCACATCTGTCTGTACTGTGAAATATAAAAGACAGTGAAAAACGCAGAACAAGGGTGAATAATCTCATGCATCATACATGACCGCAGCGCCTTGGTCTTCAGACCTGCATTCATATTTAATGTTTTCATGTAGTAAACAGGGGGGGGACAATAAACTGGGGCGAGACGGACATTCATTTTCACCCGTCGAATGGGTGTGCATGCAACCACGTTGAAACATTGGGGCGATATGACTTATAAATGTCTGCATGTTGACAGAAAATATTTATGGAGCTCTGAGCTCCAAACAGAAAAGGGATTAACACTACACATTTGGTGTTGCTGACAGGATAAAGACCTGCAGAGGAACGTTAACAAAGGCTGGATTCTCACGTGTGATGCAGCTATGCTTGGGGGAATGAGAACAGACCCAACAATGGCAGACATCATTGCTGAGTACATGCTCGATAGATTCATTAAGCTTCATCTTGTATGCCATTAAGCATATCTTGTAGATATTGAATTATGGTAAATGTGTACTAAATATTCAAGATCAATTAAAGGAAATCGTCTCCAGGTTATGCATGTAACAAGCGCTGGCAGGGATGCCGGAAGTATGGCCCTGGAGCCGCAGATCTCGTTTTTTTTTCCCTTCAGGACCCATGGTTTTGTTTTGACCAGGCGTAACCTGGAGACGTTCCCCTTCAGGAACTCGAGCTGCGTCGGAAAATGCTTGGGGAACGAGAATGCCCATGTCGCTAGACTTGCAAATCCCTGCCTAGTGTGGAAGAGCACAACTGAGGCAAGAGAAAAGGGAGCCAGGTATGGCTAAAGTAGGCGGGGCCCGCCGTCCCGAAGGCCAACTTCTGGAGGAGTGAGACTTGACCCCCGAAGGAGAGGGGATCAGAGGCTCAAGGCTATGGAATAGCATCCTAATCCACCACTTAGCATAAGCTTCTCTGGCCAGAGGCCTCAGCGCACCGTGGAGGAAACGTGTAAGAAGAGGGTGTCTTCCCACAGAGATGCCACCGAGAGGGGCGTGGTAGGCCGCAATGGCCGCCACGAAGACCTCTAGGGTGGAGTGGGTCAACCCTGCAGATAAACAGGCATGCAGGAACTCCAGAACTGTACCAAACGGGCAGTTAGCTGGGTCGAGCTGGCGGTCTCCGCACCAAGAAGTACAGTTTCCTCATAGAGGGAGCTCTGGATGGAGGATGGTCTCAAAAACCTCGGTTGAGAGACCAGAAGCTATGAGTTGTGCCTCCTCAGAGGCCACACCCACAGCTTCCACAGCTACGGGTGGGGGCGCGCCCTCCGCCTGTGAGAGGAGATCTCTCCTGACGGGAATCTCCCATGGAGCGCCGTCGAGGAGAGAAATCAGGTCCAAGAACCATACTCGGCCCGGCCAGAACGGGGCCACTGTCTTGCAGTCGACTGACCTCGTTCCAGTGCACTCTCTCCAGAACTCCCGGGAGCAGAACAATCGGGGGAAAGGCGTACAGACGAAGCCTCGGCAGTTGTCGATGGCATCCAGCCCCGTGGAGCTGGATGAGTCGGAGAGAGAGAGACCGTGCAAAATCATCTGAGTTGCAAACAAGTCCACCTGAGCCTGGCCAAAGACTCTCCAAGTCTGCTTCACCCCTCGGGGTGAGGCATCTATTCCCCGGGCCTCAGCCCCTGCCTCGACAGGATGTCTGCTCCCACATATATTAAAAAGATCACTGCTGTGCTGTTGGTGGCCCCAGCACATAGCGATCTCTTAGGCCGGGAGGGAAGTGTTTCAAAGCTAGAAACACGGCCAGCATCTCCAGGCAGTTGAAGTGCTACGTGAGATGGTGGCCGCTCCACAGACAGTGGGCTGAGCGGCCACTCATGACCGCTCCCAACCGGTGAAAGATGCATCTGTCGCTAGCATATGCGGCGACCAGGAGCACCTAGCACCAGGCCCTGACATAAGTACCAAGGTTTCCTTCACATGTCTAAGGCATGTAGGCACCGCCGCGTGACCTTGAGCATGCAAAGCAGATTTCCCCTCAGGGAGAACCCCTTGGTCACCACTGTAGGGGTCTCATGTACAGCAGGCCAAAAGTAAACACGTTGGACGCGGCTGCCATCAGACCCAGCAGTCTGGAACTGCTTGAAGTGAGTGACCGGCCTTCTCTCACTCTTGCGATGAGGATCGACTCAATCCGAGCTGGAGACATACGTGCCGACATCGTGGTCGAATCCCACACCACGCCCAGATAAGTGGTTCTCTGTACTGGAGAAAGCACACTTTTCTTGGCGTTAAGTCTTAACCCCAGCTCTTCGTGTGAGCGAGAACGACATCTCGATGTAGAACTGACATCCACATCTGATTGAGCTAATATCAAACCAATCGTCGATGGGTGGAGTCGTGAAAGTGTGGGGTGAGAGTACAAGGCCAAAGGAAGAACTCGGTGTTGGTAAGTTTTTGCCCCCAAAAGCAAACCTCAGGAATCTTTCTCCGTGTATGAGGAAGGCTGGCTGACATTTGCAGCCTTTTAGATCGATCGTGACACAGCAGTCCTTGGACTTGATCTGAGACACGACTTGTTTGAGTGCGAGCGTGCTGAAATACAGTTGCCTGACTGAGCGGTTCAAATGACGCAGATCTAAAATAGGACGCCACCCTCCATCCTTCCTCAGAATGGTGAAGTACCGACTGTAGAACCTGGACTCTGCTACATGAGGAGGGACCACCTCGATGGCCTCCTTCCTCAAAGAGTAACTACTTGTTTGGATTGCCGGCAGCCATATCACCCTGCAGCCCAATACTGGTTGCCCACTGAAGCTAAGCAGCGTTGAGCCGGTCAGTACCTGGATGGGAGACCTCCAAAACTAGGTTGCTGCTGGAAGAGGTATTAGTGAGACCAGCAGGGGATGCTCACCCTGTGGTCTGCGTGGGTCCTAACACCCCAGTACAGTGACGGGGACACTATACTGTAAAAAAAACACCATCCTTCAGATGAGACGTTAAACTGAGGTCCTGACTCTCTGTGGTCATTAAAAATCCCAGGATGTCTTTCGAAAAGAGTAGAGGTGTGACCTCGGCATCCTGGCCAAATTTGCTCATTGGCCTCTGATCATCATGGCATCCTAACAATCCCCATATCTGCTGATTGGCTTCATCACCCTGTCTCCTCTCCACCAATAGGTGCGTCGCATAATCCAGGTGGAGCTCGCACAATGGGGGTGGATTGAGAGATACCCCGACAATGGTAAGCGCTTGTGAGTCCTAGAAAGCGAGTATATAAAGTAAGTAATTACTTCTGTTCCATGACCAGAGCCTGCTCGGGACCCACCATAGTGGGGATGACCCCGTTTAACCTGAGGCAGAGAAGAACTGGATTCTATAGCCTCACTCTACAGAGTGCAGGACACACGAGACACGTTAGTCTACTAAGGGAATCAGTCTCTCGAGACTGACCTCTGATGTAATCAGAGTGGCTAGCTCGGTGCCCTGAAGCGGCGGACTGGCAGGGGATGGCCGTACTAGCTGCTCTAGAGATCTCCGTAGAGGTAGTGAGCCTCTTAGTACCGCTATGTTTCGGGGCGGTAACTGAGAGAAGCGCTCGCCGGAGACCGCTGCGCCCTGGAACACGGCAGGGTTGGCAGACCGATCTCCTGAGGGCACTGAGGAGAGACGGGCACTGTGTGATGCGGTGTGCACCGCTCTTCCCCATAGGGGCCTGCCATCCGAGGTCCTGAGCCATAGCATCAGGACCCTCATAGCTGAAATCTTCTCTAAAAATGACGGTCCTCAGACCAGCGTCATTTGCTAGGAAGAGTCGACTGATAGAACCAGATCCTGCTCAGGGCAGGACCCAAGGAGGAACGCTTGGCAGGGGCTCCCACACCGCCATGTTACATACTAAGGGAACCAGTCTCACGAGACAGACCTCTGGTGCACTTAGAGCGGCTAGCACGGTGCCCTGAAGCGGCGAACCGGCAGGGGACGGCCGTACTAGCTGCTCTAGAGACCTCCGTGGAGGTCGCAAGCCTCTTAGCACCACTACGTTTACGGGCGGTAACTGAGAGAAGCGCTCGCCGGAGACCGCTGCGCCCTGGAACACCGGCAGGGTTGGCAGACCGATCACCTGAGGGCACTGAGGAGAGACGGGCATCGTGTAATGCAGTGTACACCGCTCTTCCCCAGAGGGAGCTGGCCCTCAGAAGTCCTATAGGCCTTAGGCGTCAGGATGTTGTAGACGGAGACTATCCAGCGAGAATGACGGTCCGCAGAACCGCCTTCGGCTAGAAGCCTTAGGGCCTGGGAGCGCCACTGTGACTCTAGACTCTGCGGAGTACGAGAAGTGATACCCCAGAATGAGGAGCTGGAACACGGTAGGTTGGGACTGCTCCCGCCCAGCAGCCCCTGCTGACCGCCTCAACCTCCTCAGAGGAAGAGAGGTAAACACGTGCTCTCACCCGAGAAATCTTTATCCCAAGAGCCCCTGTATATCTAACTCTTTTCTTTTTCTCATAGTCAGACAAATACTTCATTTCATTCCTCAGAATTAAATGCAACCAAACAACCAGACGAGTAAACACGGTCTGGTGTGATAAGATTAATATCAAAAAATCGAGAATGATATATCTAACTTTCAAGTAGAGATCATACCTCATTTAATTCACTCAGAATTAAATGCAGCCAAACAACCAAACGAGAAAACAAACAGTCTGGTGTGGTAAGATTCAAATCAAAAACTGAAAATGATGTAATACAAGACGGCTCAGAGCGGCAAGCCACTTTGGCACACAAACAAGAAGGAAAATAGCTGCAGCAGCGAGCTCTCGCTCAGAGGGGGAAGAAACTACTGCGCGGGCTTCGGAGCCTTGAGAGAGAGTGCTGGATCTAGGGAGTGCAGGCAGAGAAAGGGCGAGCCGTCTCCAACCCATCCGCTAGATCCACTTGCGATCCCCGCGATCTGAATCGCCGCCGTGCCTCAGCAATAGCGGGACCGAACCGCTCCCCAGTAACTGCTGCTCATAATAGTATAGACATATTGCTTGTGACACAGTAAAGATGATCATATAATATTAGGGCCTAATATGCTTGTGAAAGGATGCTTTGCAACTGGCGAGCTTATCCTCGGAGAAGACAGGCGGAAGGTCGAGCCCTCCTCACTGGGGGGGGAAAGAACGCCGAGCAGGATCCGAACCGGCGCGGGCGCTGGATCTGGTGGGGAAGAAGATAGGGACTCGCCCGTCTACATTCCCTCCACCGAATCCATATGCGAACCCCACGAGCACAGCAAAGCAGGGCCGGCGCTGCGAGAAGCGCCGGTGAAGACTCCCTCCTCAAAGAGAGCCCTCAGAGAGCAAGCGTACGCAGTGACAAACGCTCTCAATACGGGCAGTCAGCTGACTCTGCGTGTTTTGCTCCCAAGCAGACAACACAAAAACTGTGTGCGTCCCCACCCGAAATATAGCACGGGCAGGGAGGAACACACAGCCTGAAATGCTGCACGCTCTCGCCGTATGTTTTTCTACACTCGTATTGGTAAAATAAAGAGTGATAGTGGACAAACAACACCAAATAAGACTTACACACACAGAGCGCTTGCTGAATGACGAAAGCTGACGTCGGGTTTCACCGCACATGCTTTTATGCTTCCTGGTCGCTACGTCACCCCGCCCGTGACGTATCGCCACCATGGGAATGATTACACAGTTGATCAGAGAGGTGGTCACGCTGGAGGCGTTCCCAGAGGGTTTCGAACTGAAAGCGATAGGAATGTAGACCCGTGTTTCCCACCCTTCGGCTCTGTCAGTAAGGTTCATCAGCTGCCAGAACAAGAAATAGGTTATTTTACTCATATTATACTAATTCACTTAGCAGTCTTCTTTAAGGCTGGTCATATGATGAGCTAAAAGAACATTATTTGTCGTATTTGGTTTTGAATGAAATGTGTTATGCGGGTATAGTGATGTGTTTAAAAAACCCATGATTTACACATATCTGTACCTATTGTTCTCCCTATGACCTGCCTTTCTGAAAACACCAAGCTCATCGGTCTTGAAAAAAAGCGAGGTGTTATCTGATTGGCCAGCTATCCAGTGCGCTTTGGTTGGCCGAATTCCTCAAGCGTGTGATGGTAATGTTACGCCCCTCACCATACTGTGTGATGCCTTGTCCTGGCCAGAGACGACGAGACAAAAACATTAAAACCCATTATAAACAAGGCATTTTGTTGCATCCAGTGGGGACATAATACATAATACTGATTATAATGACTTATACTGTATTTGCATCGCGCCGCGTAAACATAAACCAGGCTGCCATTTGTTGATCATAGAAATGACAAACAACAAGTGCTGCTCTACACTGCTCAAAACTCATGTTTAAATCGTCAGTGGCAAATCCTTTAAATATAAAAAAACATACTTACAATCTGTGAGTCAGAACAGCCGGGCATTGTAGTCTACTCTCCCAGGATCAGAAAAACAGTCCTCCAAAATGTGCTGCACACAAATGAATATTTGAAAACTGTTCTGGAACAGTGTTGTAAATACAACTTAACCACTGATTTCTAGTTGTGTCCTCTTTTGGTAGGTCAAACAAAGTAGTTTCGCTTTCACAATGAAACACACAGCATCACACACGGTCGGCTTGAGTGAGCGGTGGCCGGTGGGCTTGAGAACGGCGCGGACGGCGGATTCGACAAAGGAGCGTCCGGAGGGCTTGCGGCAACAACATGTGACAACCCCGGGCTGGACTCAGCTTCGTCCACGGTGATGGAAAGCCGATCCGGCGATCCACAGCACGAAGTTTATGTATTTCCTCAGCTACCAGCAAGGATCAGCTCTAGGCATGATGAAGCGGATATCGTCCACTTTTGGAAGGCCAAACAAAGTAGTTTCGCTTTCACAACGAAACACAGCGTCTTTACAACATGGCGGCAGAAACAACAAAACTACAGCAAGAATAAAAGCTATGCCTTCTTTCTTTACGTGAACATTTGGGGGCGGATTATGCATATCTTCCCACATTGTGATGTAGACATGTTGGGGCGTGTTTAAACGAGGCGTTTTTAGGTAGGAGTGGTTGACTCTTAAATTTTTTAAAGAATATCTCTTTGGATTTTAGACTTCAGTCTTTGCAACTTTACAGATATTCTTTATGCTCCAAGAGCTTGTAACACTTCAAAGAGAAAGGAAAAAAATTTAAATCGCATCATATGAACCATTTACTTAATTAAAATTGTCAAACAGTACAAGACTATTATCCTAAAAAAAAATTTAAATCAATATATGGGTAAAAAATAAAGGACTCACCAAGAGCTTCATTAAAAACTAAGGTAGTTTGCGAAAACAGAAGCTTTTATTGTAAAGTTGCATTTCGTTTGATAGGGTTGACTGGCTGAACAATTGGAGGAGATGGAAAATTGGGGGTCATCCACGCCAACGACTAAATTCCAACTTTTATATTTTATATAATAACATAAGACGAATCATATAATAATAATTAATAGAGTAGTAGCGTAGTAGTAGTAGTAGTTACATTCCAAATATATTATTTAGTTGGTTTAGTTCAATAAGAAATAAAAAAAAACACAAGAAAACAAAAATATGTCCATAATAATAATAGAATAATATTATTATATATTATATATTATTATTCTTTATTATTATTATTAGTAGTAGTAGAAGTAGTAGCAGTAGTAGTATAAATTCCAAACAATCTTATTAGTTGAAGTTGGTTGCAATAAACGAACAAACAACACAGGAGGAAAACAAAACATGTCCATTATTTTGGCTGCTAATAGTTATTATTATAAAGTAGTAGTAGTAGTAGTTAGTGTAGTATAGTATGCTGTTATTTGTTCTTGTTGAAACAAAAACCTAGACATAACAAACCAATAAAACACAATCTAATATAACATTGACAAAAAAAATAACATATTAAATTGTTGTTTGTTGACAACAAATATAATATGTAGGTTTGTTTTGTTAATTTTATAATTAGATTGGTTTTGTTAGGTCTAGATTTGTTTCTACTAGAAACATAAATAACATAGAGAAAAAGTAAAATAAATAAATAATAAAAGTGTATGCCATATAAAAAATAAAAACAATAAAATAAAAAAATAAAATTTAGCTGATTCTATATACATGCAAAAATCATATATAACACGTTTAACCTAATACAAAATAAAAAGGGGCTCTTTTAAATCAAAATGTCTGTTGTATAAGTTTAACGAAGCTGATTCAAAGTGAAATAAAGACAAATGCTTTTGATTTGACAATACAAAAGCACACATAGGCGAGTAAAAGCATATAAGTGACTGCAATTAAGTCAAATGACATGTCAACTCAGTTTATGTGTGCATTATCATTACTAATCTACTAAGGGGCAAAAAAAAAACAGCTGACAACAACGAGAATAATAACAGTAGCAATAAACCCCAATTATTGATTCTTGTCTAAAGGCCATTGATTCGAATTGATTCTTGTCTAAAGGCAGGTCCATAAGTCAGCCTTCTTCTAAACATCTCCTTTAATCTCCAATGTTCTCTCGCCACATTCCTCCCGCTCTTTCACTCTGATTGAACGGTTCCACATGGTTTACCCCTACAGCCCAGCATGCACTTCTCCACCCGCAGGATGAACTGCATGCTCCATCACCCAACCGAGTTCACCCCTGCATTCATAACACTAACATATGTAGCGTGCTAACATAGTTAGAGCCCTGCTCATCAGATCCGTGTCTGCCCGTTTAACGCAATTACACTCGATTCCACAGCTCCATCCACCTATCAATGTCAATCGCTTTAGCTGCTCTCACCACAGACGGCTCTTAAGGGTGGGGGGCGTGGTCAAGTTGAATCTCGGTGGGGAGGATGGGGAAGTCCCATCGAAGCTAATGCGATGGGCATGCAGCTCTGAGAGCTCTTATTACATTCATTTGTCTCTAGTTAATTCCATCTCTTCCCCTTTATATGAAATAGCCTAAAAACCCAATCAAATCCCAGTTGGCTGCATCACCTCGGTGGAGAATGGCGTGGCCTTGCGGCACGGACGCGCATTCGCATACATTGACGTCAGCGTCTCGGGACCTGCTCGAGTGGCGGGTGTTCTGATTCACAGCCCGATGCCTCTGAAGCGTCCTTAATTGAAAGCGAGCATGACTGTTGGCAGACAGCAGTTTCCTGACTTTATTAAAAGAAGCACGCAATAAGGATGCCGAGGGAATGTTGACGTCAAGCCGGAGCAGAAAGCTAATTCACCGGATGGACGCTGAGACTTTTCGAGAGAGGCTGATGCTTTTCACACAAGTGATTATTTAAAGACAGGAATGTGCATGACTAAGAGTGAACCAGACATGTTGACCTGTCATGCGTCATCACACTGAACAGGACTAACTGTTCAAATGACACTCAGGCATATCGACCGACCTGACAAAAGTCACATTCTGAAAAGGGTAAGTAAAAATATATGAGATAAAAATACAATAGAAAGAACACAGAATAAACCTCCCCATTTAGAATGGTATTAAGACTTAAAGGGATAGTTCACCAAAAAAATGAAAATTCTGTCATTAATTACTCACCCTCATGTTGTTCCAAACCCATAAGACCTTCGTTCATCTTCGGAACAAAAATTAAGATATTTTTGATAAATTCTGAGAGCTCCTTGTCGCTCCCATAGACAGCAAGGATACTACCACAATCAAGGTCCAGAAACATAGCAAGGACATCATTAAAATAATCCACGTGACATCAGTGGTTCAACTGTAATTTTACGAAGCTACGAGAATACTTTTGTGCATAAAGAAAACAAAAATAACGACTTTATTCAACAATTTGTCTCCTACGCATCACCCTGGAGCCATTTTGGAGAGTATAACGAGGTATGTGCATGCTTTGATCTGAACGTAAACAATGTATGCTGTTCTGTGTCAGCAGCACAGCGTAGATACGTTGTTTACGCTTTGATCTGAATGAAAACAACGTTTCCGCGTGGTACTGCTGACACAGAACAGCATACGTTGTTTACGTTCAGATCAAAGCACAGGCATACGTCATGATATGATGCCAGGGTGACGAATTGTTCAATAAAGCTGTTATTTTTGTTTTCTTTGCGTACAAAAATCATTATCGTAGCTTCGTAAAATTATGGTTAAACCACTGATGTCACATGGACTATTTTAACAATGTTCTTACAATGTTTCTGTGCCTTGACCGTGGTAGTACCCTTGCTGTCTATGGGAGGGTCAGAGAGCTCTTGGATTTCATCAAAAATATCTTCATTTGTGTTCCGAAGATGAGTGAAGGTCTTACGGGTTTGGAATGACATGAGCGTGAAAATAATTAGCAGCTTACTGGAAGTTTATTCATGCTTGGAATAAAGTGCATGAGTGATAAAGATAACTTTTTTAGGCTTTTGTGGTTTTCTTGTCCTTTTTGAAGCTTTAAAAAGCCAAGGTCACTCTGAGCAGTCTTTGAATAGAAAAGAGTCAATATTGATCGAAAGTTCAACTTTGTGTTTCATAGGGAAAACAAAAAACAATGACACACAGGAGGTCAGAAAGTAATGAGTTTTTGAGTGAACTATCCATTTAAATCAAAACTGACTGAATAAAATAAAACAACTCATTCTTCCACATCTCAAGAACACAAACTCCAACACCAAAAGTGACTGTGTTTTTAGATGAGGTGATTCAATAGCTATTTCCAACAACACAGCTAATTTCAACATGGTTTTGCAGGAAATGAGCATCTTCAATCCTTTACATACAGGGATACAGGTATACATATCACATTCTCAGCAAATTGATACTGGCAACAAGAAAACAGCTGAATGACCAGTGAGTCATTCAGAGGAAAAAATACACAAAGAAAGGCACCATAGCAAGATTGATTTTGCCCAGTTCGGATTCACAGTCAGGCCTTTAAACCCTGCTAACCCCAAGACTGATATACCACCAGACACAAAAACGCATGGGCAGGCTCAAACCAAAACAAACAAACCCAAAATGAAATGAGTGAGATGCTCGTTCAGCCTGGAGAAAACAAATATAACAGAAAGAAAAAGGTTGAACAAAAGACAGAATAAGAAGACCTCCACATACTAACACATGCCCACACAAAATATTTTCAATGCACACAGACAGAGCAAAACTCAGAAATTTTAAGTAGACATGAGTTTGCTCAAAACACAGAAAGAAGAAAAAAAAAGAAGAAAATGACAGCTGGTAAGAGGGTAGAAAATGACACATCTCCCACACACATACACACACACACACAATCCTCCCTCCCCTGACTCACAAAGCAATGTGAAGACTATTTTCACTCTCATCACCATTCAGTAATGAAGCAGCACCACAGAAAACATGGCCACCGAGTGATTTATCATCATTCTGAGCCCTATTTCATTCCCCTGATTACTGCAGGCAGCAAACATGAGGAGCAAATTAATGAAAATGTTGGGGAATTATAAAGTCCATACCCTGCCTGAATTATCTTGCATAGTGGTGTTAGCTTATGCCCTTTGACTATATATGGAGACCAATTTTGTTTTCTAACCTGCAAACCTCTCTTTTGGGGAGTGGGGGAGAGAGGGACAGGAGTCACTGGCAGTGCAAGTCTAGTTTAACACAGATAGAGCCAGAGCTTGGGAAAAACGTGAGGGAGAAAAGAATGTAAAATAAATGCACCTCTCGTTTGCGTCCTTCTCTCCCTGCATTACCAGAGCAAGGCCAAGGCCAGCACGCAGGCAAGAGTCCTTGTAAAGGAAACTGGGAGATAAAAGGTCCCTCCTTGAGAGTTTGCAACTGTGTGTCTTCTTACTTTTCTCATTACTGGTTCCAGAGGCCTTTGTGAAGGTGCAGAGGATCTACAAAAGTCAAAAGTTAATTTTGTCCCCGCAGTTATGGCACTTTTGAGTAAGAAAGTATCTATGTTAAATTTCTGCCTGATACTAATAGGTGATCATTTCTATATATTAATTTAAAAATATTACATGCAACAGATATAATAATAAAAAAAAATAAGAAATACGAAAAAAAGAATTAAACAAATAATTAAAATAAAACTCAACTAAATCAAAATCAATTGTTTTAATGCTACAGTGAATTCGGCATTGTAATGTGCAGATGATAAACCAATATTTTCAATTGAGATCAAAAAAAAAAATAAAGTTATAACAGTTGATTAAATTGTTAGCATTTCAAAAATGAATTTGAAGTGTGTTAGAGACATAATAATAATAATAATATTTCAAATCCAATATCAACCAATACAGAACAATCTGATAAATAAACACATACATACGATATACTGTACATACAGCACTGTTCAATAAGAATTATTAAATTGATCAAAAGTGACAGTAAAGAATTTTACATTGTTACAAAAATTACAATGGGGGGGGGGGGACCAGAAATGATTCTAAAGAACACAGTGGACAATGAAGATTTAGTAATGCCTGGCGAAAATTCAGCTTTACGAAATACATTTTATTTCAGCAAACACAAGAATAAATTAAATTTTTAAAAATCTACAAAAAATTAAAATGGTTATTTTAAATTGTGTCTACTGCAAGTTCAGCCATGGTAAGCATAAGGGAGTTCTTTCAGAAATATTCTCTGACTCCAAACTTTTAAATGTAGTTTATACTTATTATTTAACCAACATATTAGGCATCTCTACTATTGTGCACTAAAACAGTAAATTTTGTAAATTATGCTCTGAGTCTATGCTTGTGTATTTGGAATGGGGCCATACACAAAGTAAGTGTCTCTCATTGGTGGAGCAAAACAAGCCAGGGGCATTAGGGACTGACAGATGGAAGGGAGGGTATTCAAGTCGCTATGGGAAAAGGCTGATGGATCGCTCCATACAGGCCACTTAATAGGGCGTAAGTGTGGAATCTGGCTGGAAAGAGGCTCTCGATGAGGAAGTGGGTGAGGAACGCCGCAAAAACAAACCTGAAATGCCTAAGGCGGTCCTTTGATTTGTGATGACCTCAGAAAGGTCAAGTCTAGTGAGGACGTTTATTATAAGCAAAAAAGACATCTAGCACAAGAGCACCAACTCAGAGGATGAGCCACGAGCTAAGACATTTCTTCTAACCTGACATTGGTAAGAAGGATCTCACTGGGAGAATTTCAGAAATAGTGATCTGATGTAACAGTCTAATATGAGTCTTGACATTAAGTCAGCTTGACATGAGGGGAGAGAAAGCTTAATTGTGAGAAATGCTTGTGGCTTGATTGCGCGACATAAATTAGGTCTCTCTCTGTCTGCTACCTGTGACAATGGCAGCTTCATCTGCCTGAGGAATGGTTATGAAGAATATAAGAGTTATGATAAACCAGATGAGAGCATATGCATCCTTGAAGGGAAAGTTCTTCCAAAAATGAAAATTGTCATTATTTATTCAGCCATATGCCACTCCAAACTATGCACTTTTTGTTTTTTTGGTGGAACCAAATTTTTGAAAATGCCCACCGACTTTCATTGCATGGACAAAAAAAGCTGAAGCATTCTTGAATACATCTTCCGCAGAACAAAGTTACATCAGTTTAGAATGACATGAGAGTGAGTAAATGATGACAAATTCAGGCATGTGATCAGTCAAGGACTAAACGAAGGAAAACCTTTTTCCCCCCTTATTGATTATGACTATGCAGCAATTATTATTATTAGTAGTAGTAGTAGTAGTAGTAGTAGTAGTAGTAGTAGTAGTAGTATACTGAACAAGAGTAATACTCCAATACTAATATTAGGCGTCTTTTTTATTCTAAGTTAACCTCTAGAGGGGGTTTTTATTTATTATGATTCATTGATGTACTTTAAATTTTACGTTGTGTTATGTTTATGTAGATAAACATTTTATAATTATTATAAGTAGGATATTTAAAACATATTTTGTAATAAGTATTATTATTATTTTTATTTTTTGCTGAATTTCTTGAATGAAAAGTGCCATCGAAATTAAGGTAATTATTTAATTTTAGCGGAAAAACGCTGGGAGACCTTAAAGCCTTTTCATTGTTGACAACAGATTTGTTTTCTTCGGATTTACGCAACTCACACGAGTCATACTTCAGGATGGAAAATATGAAAATCCTTATGAATCCATATGAAAATATGGGGGTGGGGATTGCATCCCTGCAAATTATTTATTTTGGGACAAAGAAAAAAAACATCATGTCATGTGAAGTATTTCATGTGTGATGCTACAAAAGAAGCCAGGAGAAACCTTGTCAGCAAGGAGAAACTAAGAGAAAGAAGAGGAGGAGATGATGTCTAATGAGGTTGGAAAGATCGAGATGGGAAGGTTAAACAAGCAGCAGGAGCCATCAAGTACAGACGCAGTTAAAATCTTGGAAAACCTAAAGCCCCACTGATCTCTTCAGATGCAGAAAACAAAAACTCACATGAGTCCAGGTTCCCTGCAGACTATCACGCTGTGTGTTTCTCTCCAGTCATCGGTAATGGACGCAGGAGATGCCAAACATACAGCATATACCTCCAAATGCTACAAACACCAGTTGTAGCCAACAGCTATGAAAGAGACCTCAAACTTCAGACAGGCTAGAAAAGAACCAAGATGACTCAACATTCTTGTAGCCAGGCTAATAGAACAGCGAAAGTCATGCTAGCAGAAGTAGAGAGAGCAAATCAGAAGAGATGTTTGCAGGAGACTTTGCTTGAAAGCTTGAAGGGGAATGTGTGATATGCATGTGTATTTTTGTTTGTGTCTTTAGAGGCAGGCTTTGCACTGATGCAGACGGAGTGAGACGGATGGTGAGAGCGAAAGAAAGGCTTTTTTCTTGTGCTTGCTGTAGGTTATTTTCTCTGAAATGACTGGTCTTGTCCAGTGAGACAGTGTCTAGCACTTGGCATATCGAGGCATCAAAGCACTTGTGCGGCTGGGAGGACACTGTGCAGAGGCACCAGAAGTCACATGACATTATCGTGTTGTGTCACGACAGCTTGTTATTAGCTATCCTAGGGAGATGGGCAGAAAGTCACAACATTCTGTAACTTTTGTATAACATAGACCTTTTTTATTTACATAATAATAAAACAAAAGTTCTGGAACATTCTGAACTGTACAACTGTATAACTGAACTGTATAGCACTTAAACTGAGCTACGATATCAACTAATTTTACAAAAAGAAAAACATCAGCTTAGTAAATAATATAATATAATATAATAAATATAATTTTACTGTGCATTACTTTTATTTATTTATTTATTTATTTATTCAGTAGGTGGCAAATCAAAGAAAGTCATTGAGTCATTCACTTAAATTATTTGTTCAAAATGCTGATTCATTCGGGAATTAATTCAATTGGACTGAATTCAGAAAAAAGTAAGTGTAATTTGCTAGTTGGTATTCCAAATTCAGCTTGTCTTTATGAATGAGTCACTTATTTACTCACTTAATTGATTTGCTCAAAGACACTTCAAAACAATTAATTTAAGAAACAACACTACTCTCATGTTCACTCAAATTTAACAGCTTTTAGCCTTGATATCATGTTAGTTTTGTGGCACGTAGTCCATACTGGACTATCAGCTTTGACGCTATTGATATGCTAGAGTTCTTCTAAAAGTGAGAGTTATTTACAGTCTTTCTTAAACTGTAATGATTTAGACTGTATAGACTAAATATATTGAAGACTTATCCTGCATAATTTTTTTTCCTCCAATCAAATACTCTCTAAACGTAACACCAGCAACAGACTTGTAAGTAGCAAATTATGGTTCATGGCTGATATATAATAAATATATATATAAAGCTTATTCAACAATAATAAAACAAAATATTTAATGGGAAAGGAATGAAAATTGGCTTTATCAAGCAATTTGATGCACATAAAGTGCTGGTGACCTAACTTTTTATATTAAGTCACAAAATAGCATCTTCATCCAACCCCAGTACTGCAGTATGGAGTAGGAGGTGACACCAAATCTCACAAGTGCTTCTAATCTATCCATCCCATTGTTCCTCTTTCCTTCTCTATCATTCGCTGATCTGCAGTTCTTCTTAAGTAATCCTTTGGGTTTGCACAGGCTCTGCACTCGTGCGGCTGGTAGCAGCGCTGTTAGGCTGATGGAGTGTTCGGAGACCCTGCCTCTTGATCAAGTCTTTCTGTGTAGCCCCCTGGAGAGCCGAAGAATATAGGCATCCATCTTTTTTAAATGCAGTGTGACCGCCGGAATGCCACGTCCCGCTAAGTGCAAGATTAAGTTCTGCTAACCAACTCCCTAAATCCTCTTTAGTGCACTGCAGGCCAGGCTAGCGAGGTGAACCACCACAGCCACAAAGCCCTAGACCCCTTCAACCTCTAGCCACAAGCCCGAGCTCCCTTGACCCAGGTCAGCAATGCATTACTCCAACCGATCAATTGATAAATTGGCCTGTCTGGGCTGCCGTAACTAAATCAGCCAATTCTGATGATTCAGCAGTGGTCTGGGAGTCTGGGCGGGTGTCACCAATCAGCGATCACCACCGGCCAGGACAAGTATGGACATTCTCTTGTCACTTCAATTTAATTTATTGCAAACCAGCACATTGATCAAGCTCGTGCCGTTCCACAAGTCGTTCAGGCTTGAGCTTGAAGAACGATTAGAGCAAAAGGTGAAAGGACGGTGGCAGAAGTTGAAAAGGTTTTAGAAGAAACTGAACCAATGGTAATTTTTGTGTACAGTGTAGAAATCAGACACTATTTCTCGCTTCCTCTCTGTACCCATAATTCCCAGAAGCTAGAAGCTAATAACGTTTACATGTAAACTTGTGTTCTCTTCTACCAGAATAAAACATATCACTGATCTGTTGGGATAAAATTTTTCTTTTCTTTTCTTTTTTTGTTTTGTTTTGGCATATAGCATAGAGATAACAAAACAATAAAACAAAATAATAATTTGCCCTGTTTCAAGTTTTGCCATCTCTTTGGTCTTTGGTTTAGATCGCTAGCACATACTTCCATGCCTGCAGCTATAGTGCACTAGCAGAAACTACCAAAAATAATGAATCACCTTAAAGTGAGCTAAGAAACTACAGCAATTCAGCCTGAGGGACTAGAAAGCTGTGACGACAGAGGAGTTGCAAAACATAAACAATACGATAATGGCATGACAAATGCACTCTATGCCAGGTTTAAACGTGCATTTTTGGAGATCAGATCAGATTAGATAGCACATTACCACAATAAAAGCAAGGTATCTGAAATTAAAACAACAACAACTTTTTTTTTTGTGTGTGTGTGTTAGTAAAATGAATGAATGAATGATAAAAAAGCTTTATATACCAGGATCAGCCTATGAATATGCAGATTCTAGGATGCAAAACATAATGTCAGTATATAGAACATGTGTATAATGAAAATGTATTTGTGCTAATAAAAGTATTACCATGAACAAACCCATACAAAGTAGGGGTGTGCGATATATATTGTCTATGATAATATCGTAATTGTTGTTTAAATGATATGCGAATTGACATTTGTGAGTATATCGCAAAAAACAACCAAAAACACACACACAGAGAGTGCACATACACTACAAGATTTAAGTTAGATTACTGTGCGAGCACAGAGTTCACACTTTCACTGCGTTATTTTTGTAAATGTGAAATTGATTAGAACAGTCCAATAAACAAGAAGTTAATATGGACACATTACATTTTTGACACAAGTTCTTGTTTTTGCTGTATTTCATAAACGAAAATAGTTTCAATCAAAGCCACAGCAGAACGGTTTTGCCTCTCTGAGTAACACACAATCAGCCGTTTGAACAAATTTGTTAAATGAATCACTCAATTTTAGGTTTTTATTTAAAATATATTTTTCCTTTTTTTCCCCAAAATAATTTCAAATATCAGTATTCAACATTTTAATTATTTATGCATTTGTAACTGCTTTGTAACTGCAGGTTAAATGCATTCAACGTCCTGCATTAAACAATCTGTGTAAATGCATCTAAATGCCACTTCAGTCTGCAATGCCACTGGCCCACGTCTGCAATGCAAATAAAAATGTTGTTGATACGGATTTATTTTTATTGGTAACAGCCCTATAGTGTCTTACTAAATATTGCCTAATTATCGTTATTGACAAAATTCCAGAAAATATAGAGATATCATTTTTTTGTCATTATCGCACACACCTAATACAAAGACACAAATTACAAACATGCCCAAAATAAACACAAATAAAATGATTATCTTGAGAGACTAAAACTCATATAAAACGAGCGTCCTAGCCACGCAAAAACATTCCCTCCCAGAGCAGGAGCTTGTAATTGGAGTGCTGATGTGATATTCATCTCTACTGACGTAGTGTTTTGACTAAAGGGGCATCGCTAATCGAATGAGAGGTTGTATTTAATATCCCTCTGTTCCTGTATGGTGCTTGAACACACCAGCACTAAGAAACATACATTAAATTATAGCCGGCTGCCATAGATTACCGCATAGCATCAGAGCCAGACAGCGCCATTGATATCAAAGAGATCAATATTACAGAACAATTGCCAATGGCTTTGTGACACCTGTTTCAAAGTAACTGACACGGACACACATACAGTATATGCATACACACCACCTTGATAATTATATAGGATTATCTGCTTTGAAGTGTTTCATTTGAGTCAAGGATATCAAACACCAATAGACATTTAAAATAAGTGTTTGTGAATGGCGAAATGTCAGAGTACTTATTTATCATAGAATATTAAGACCCTTTAACGGGTGTGCCCTGTCTACGCTGCCCGGTCAGTATCTAGCCCTGACTGCCGTCCGCCGCTCCCTATGGCCTTGTTGCTTCTCTGCAACCGCTACTGTTCAAAGGTTGGACCCCAAACTTTTTTTTGAAAGAAATTAATACAGCAAAGAGCATGGAATTGATCAAAAGAGACAGTAAAGACATATTGTTTACAAAATTGTATTGCAAATAACTGCGTTTCTTTTGAACTCATCTATTCATCAAAGAAGCCTGAAGACTGGAGTAACGGCTTCAAATAATTTTTTTATCAACTACATTTTAAAAAATATTTAAAAAAACAACAAATTCAGAATATACGCTTTGACTGTCTTTTGTTCACCATAAATGCAGCTCTGGTGAGCATAAGACACTTCTTCAAAAACATCTTTGAATTTCAGTAGTGTATGACCATTATGAAGTCTACCAAATAAATTCAGTTGTATGTCAGGAAGCAATAATCCTGTCTTTTTTAGCTGAGCAGGCCTTTCCATACACTACAGCTGGAGAAAAAGTACAACATATAATCACACAAACTGAAATTTCTGACAGTGTAGCTTTGATATCGCTTCAGCCATGTTGGAAGTTCATTCTGGAAGTTCCCCTGCTTAAAACTTCAGAAATGTACATAATCTGATATAACCTCATACAGCCTAAGTGTGCTATATGTGATGACGCTAAAGCTTTCCATGCAGAAAGCTCTTCATGTTCCATGTCAACACTGATAAATAAATAACCACTCTTTGGGAAATATTATGTGTATTCATATGGTATGTGTCAACTCCATGAAAGGTATATGTCTACTGTAACGATGGTTGTTGAAGGTAAATGTATGTTTTCTAGCCATTCTGTCTTAGGAATGATTCACAAGCAATGCAGAATGTGCAAGAATAAAAGGAGAAAAAAAGTCTCATCAATTAGTCCCCTCACAAAACCTTTATAAAAACAACACTTAAAAGGCAAGTCAGTAAACCTAAATCCAATTTGATAAAGTCTGATTTAAAACAATTTGAACAAACTAAACAAAATAACCTTCAAGAAAAACTAAAAACTAAAACCTTTAAAAAGTATAATCATTTAGCTACCTTACATTCCGTAAAATATTGTTCAGGACTTACATTGTTCATGTACTCGCTCAGCAGGTCTTGCAGGGCCTGACGCACGGCGTTGCACTCGGCTACGATGCGTTCGCGGCGATCGTCGCGTGTGCAGGATGAGTCGGCCATGAGGGCGGCGCCACTGATGATGCTCTCCAGACGTTCCTCAAGTGACGGCCTGAAGCGAGCCTCACTGAATGTTAGCGGGTCCAGAATGATCTTATTCTGAAACAGAAAACAAAAAAAAATATGGCCAGGGTTATGAATTTTTTAGTTTTAGTTTAAAACATTAAAAGCCATAAACAGCTTTGGGAGGAATCACTTCAGCTTTGTTATTATTTGCTTTGTGAGAAATATCACCAGTTGCATTTTTTTTATAAATATGTAACATAATGAAGTGCCATAGTAGAGCATTGTAAGACTTTTGCACTGAAGTAATTGTGAGAAAACAACAATCAGTATATAAAACCGTTTTATCAGTTTAAAAAAAAAACATTACATACACTCATTCATTAACATGGGCAGTGACAAAGCATGCACTGCTCATGCTCCACTGACACTTGTCGTAAAAAAAAACAAAAGTGACTATTTTTTTTCTCATGAATCATTCATTCAAAACATTCATTCAAAACACTCATCCAATAACAAAACAAGTCTTTATTAACAATGCACTGACTCCTTCATTCATTTTATTTGTATGTATTTTTTTAAATAGACTGAAGCAAATGAAAATTATGTCAGATTGTCAGAATCTCTAGTAAATCATGTGATTTTGTGTAGTAGTCTAATACATAAGGGGCAATTCCTCTGAGGAGGCAAGGGAGGCAGTGCAAAATATTGGATGAGAAAAAAAACAGTACAAAAATGAAAATAAAACAACAAATATTATGCATGATATATTTAAATAAAATGAGAATTTTGTCAGATTGCCAGAATATATGTATATCAGGGGCATTTCCTCCATGGAGGCAAGGGCGGCAGTGCCTCCTCAAAATATTGGATGAGAATATATATAGATACAGTATATCTTTTTTTTCTTCACAATCATGTGAGAATTGCAATCTCTATTTTAAACCAAAAGATTGTCCGTCTCATATTCTCCTGAATCGTATATGCTGCATAAAATATTTAGACCCTATAGTCATAGAAATGAATTTTTGATGTACTGTATAAAACAACCAATCACAATCTTTAGATTATTGTCTTATACTGTATGCCTTAGTCTCACAACTGTGAATAAAAAATCCCCCAGATGGTAGAGATCTTTGTGTAGCCGATAGAAGATAACAAGAGCTGTGAGATTTTTGCCATAGTTTCCATTAGCTAACCACTGAAGACAGTCGGTTGGAGTCCATACCCAGAGGCTGCTAAGGTGACCTTCAAGGCGAGATCCAGGGCCTCGGTTACAACCACATTGTGATTTAATGGGGCTTTTAAACACAGGACGCAGACTCAAGAACAGCCTCCCTTTTTATTGATGAAAAGTTGCTACCAAATACAGGCTTTATGATCTCTAGGGATGGGAAAATTACCATATTGATAGTGGCGATATTATGTTTTACGGCTATATATGAATACGGCTTCGGCAGCAGTTTGCATTTTGTGGACTTTGCCGGTGCAGATGAAGTGGAGGTGGCATTTAGAGGAACCAGAGGTGGCTTGTGTCTGTGCCCTTTACTTTGGAGACTAATATTCAGAAAGCCACTTCAGCAACTCAGACCTGCAGTTAATAAGAAGTTCACAGATCTTTTGTCGTTTATATCTCAGCATGCACTTCCTGTTCTTTGCCATGTCCACAGGCAGGAAATGATGTTTGTGTTTTTTGTACTGTATGCTAACCTAGCAGCAGTACTGCCAGCTAACAGCGACACAATTAGAGAGAAAGACAGAGACAGCTTTCCCATTTTAACTGTATAGTGTTTTGTGGGTGGGACTTCATGGAGCTCAACCTTTCAGGTAAAAGCAAAGCAGAAGTTTGCCATCTCAATTTGGGATCAGTGGTGTGTTACTAGTGTGGACATGTATTGGTTTGTTCCCAGCTCTATTGCGGTCAACCCTCTTCTGCCTGACTGAGGGGCTAAAACAAAGACTGGCTTGTGACACTGTTTATGGGGGGAAGTGACAGGCCGCACTTCAGATGCAGGTGAATTGGTAGTTGTTGTTGTGGCAGGGTGTAGTGTGTAGCGATGTGAAACAATTTGTACAGATTACTTAGATCTTGTGTGACTCATATGCCGAGTACATATTCCAATTATGATTTGATTTAGTTGAAGACAACATAAAACAGCCTTCGCAACACATCTGACTCCTGTAATGCAGTGTGTACTTGAGTCAAACAATATTTAGAAGGAAGTAATAGTGGGTGTGGCTTCTTTTTTCTTTTTTTTTTCTTTCTTTCCTCTCTGGAGAATTGGGTGATTAAACAGGAATTGATTTGCATTTTGAAAATCCAGCTCATATTTGTGGTTACTATTTCTCCACCTGCATGGCCTTCAGCCTTCTTTTTTCTTTACAATAGCATCGATTCATAAGCACTGATGAATCATGTAAAATGAGACCAGGTACATTTATTCCACAAATAAACAAGACCAATTTTGTTTTCATGCTGCCCTTAAGAGAAGCTTAATGCAATGCTTGCAGAATGATTGAAGAAAGAAAAACTCATCAGTGCTTGTGGGAATTGCATTCGTCATCATGCCTGGATCTTGGCCTTATCAAAACACTTCTCTATATGATTTTCTCGATAAGAAAAAATACTGTAGGTCAAGGATAGCAGGGCTTACAAATACATACAAATATATTTACACAACAGTCCTTTCTGGTCCTCGAATTTGATTGGCTGATAAGAGTGTGATATTAGCGTCCACCAGAACTCCAACAGCCGTTTCACCATTTGTATCACTCCGCTTGCCAAAGTTGCCATATTTCTCACAATGAGTGTCATGGCGGATGCCCAAATCCACTATAATTTAAAAAATATAATACTGTTTTGTGTCACAGAATGTAGTTATAAGAGTTTTTTAGGCAAGAATGTACTTGTTTGGACTTCAAATATGCAGTTTGTTAATAAAGATAACGTCTATTTGAAAATTTGCTTCAATGTTTTCGGCGACGTAAGCTCCAGAGCGTCAGCGGTATATAAAATATATATATTTTAGTTAAACACGGCATATTTGCTCAGTGATAACTATGAAAAAATATATATATACGAATGAAAATTCAACTTTGCCATCTCAGGGATAAATTATATTTGAGTTATTTTATATTGTAAAAGTATTTCACAGATTACGGTTTTATTTAAAATAAATGCAGTGAGCATAAGAGCAAAATGAGCAAAAACATAAAAAAATTACTGACGCTACAGGTTTGAATGGTCCTTTAAAGTTTTTTGGACAATAAATCTAAGAATACCTAAATTCTCAAATCTATACGACCACACATACCTAAAGACACAAACCACATAGAATATGCACTAAAAAGACAAATGAAGTGAAATGCAAAAAGTCACTCTGAAAGGGCGCCATCAATTTGTCTGCGCTAACATAATTAGTCCAGATTGATTGCTGAGGAGTACACAAACTCATCTGTAAAAATGGATCATGATAGGCCAGACGCAATCAGTTATGTAGTGTACTGTATGCGCGTGTGTGTATGTTTTAGAAGTGGGTGGGAATGCCACTTACTCCTCTCACACAATGTGACAGGTTGTTTGTCAAGGACGGTATAATGAGGGAGGGAACGAGAGAGCGGTGCATTGAACGCAACCTACTTTTACACAGTGACTAAAGTGCTTTGGAGCGAGAGGACAGGAAAGAGGAAAAACATGGGTGAGAGAGAGAGTGAAAAGGACAGAAAGAGTGTGACGAACAAAGTTGGCTAGGCTGGTGACTAGTCTGTGTGGGTTATTAATGACTAGCGTCTATCTAGGGTGTCTCTAATTCTGGCTGGAATCCAGCAAACCACTGTCCTACATTCAATGCTGGTGTGTGTGCGGACATACAGCAAGGTTAAGAGGGCTGGTGCTCCATCTGATTGAGTCATACAAACACCACCTGCTCCATCGCAGTGCCATCAACACTCCCTCCATTTGATAAGCTATTAAAAAGTTTCTGTTATCACTGTAAAGCGACTGCCCACATCAGAAGTCTGTCTCGTGTGTTTGTGTTGTGTGTTGGCAAGCCTTCTGTCCACCACAATAGTTTATATACACCACCCGCATGCATACGCTTGCTTGCATTCGAGTTTGAGTCCTCACAGTCTGTAGGGTAAAAGAGCTGTTCTGAAACTGAGAAAGCATGACTAAACACATTTCTGTGACTGATGCAAACAAAGAATGACAAACCCAGTATTTAAAATGTTTTTTTTTTTTTACTTTGTCAAGGCAATCTCATAGATGCCACAGTAGCCAAAAAAAAAAACAGCGAACAGTATTGAATCACTTTTCAGTCATTTCCTTAAAGAGGTCATATTTTTTACATACTTTATTTTTATTACTATTTTATTACTATTTTAAATTGTATTTTACATCTTATTCTATTTTATATTTAAATTTTAATTGTTTCATTTTCATTTCCTTTTTTTCCCTCTTAAGGTCTTTGCACACTGAGTCTGAAAATTTCGTATGCGTTTACGTTTTCGTATTCACGCACAGAAACCTTGCACACCGAGTCAAAATGCGTGCTATGAATGTGGAAAACACAGATAATTAAACCCGATCCGAATTTTTTTATGGCGGATGAAAGTTTCGAAGGCAGTGTGAAAATATGATTGACACAACTGTAGCGTCTCGACCAATCTGACACACTAATTTTTATTTGATTTAACAAATCAATTATTCATTAGATTAACAAATCGTCAGTCCCCTCATTCAATAGACTGGATGTCAGGGCTTCGCTTGAACACCATCCCCCTCCTTGATCACCATGACAACTAATCATGATATCACTGTTTTTATGGCCTAAAAGGAATGCAGGGGATAAACTCCCTCATTTTACTCATGAGAAAAACACACAATGCCCAGAGAAATGGACTGTTCTCTAATTAATTCATAGGAACACCTTTCTTTGATTGAATACCCATATCCTTTGGTCATTGTGTATACCATTACTGTCTTGTATATTGTCTGTTGTAGTGTATGCTGTTTTATTCATGTTATCTTAGACCACTAGTTAATATAACCTCACCGATTTCATGTCTAGTATCTATGAATTCGCCTTTTTATGATCGAAACAAGTGTGTATATTTTATGCTGATACCTATGCAACATATTGCTGTTCTAAGAATCTGTACTAATTCGTACCTCAACACTCCAGCGAATTACATATACAAAATACCATGCTTACAGACAAAGAAACATAAAACTCCCCAGTATTTCCAACCACCCGCTTGGAATTTCAGCCTTTCTCACTGGACAAGCCCATCCTGAGAGGCGTGAATCTCTGCAGGCTTAAAAGGCCACACTTCAAGAGACCCGCCCCTGTCGGTGGTTCAGTGAGATGATAAGATGAAGATGTGAGAAACGCTCCAGGTTACCAAAGCTCGTGCCAGGCTCCGGCATAGTCCTTTTCATTCATCAAGTGATTCTGACTCAAACTAGCTATTTCTCATCAACCAACTTCAGCAAGATATTGGGCCTTAAGATTGCATCGGGAATCTTTTTCAGACATACGCAAGTAGCAAACTTAGTCGATTTAATTGATGCAATAAGTATCAGTTACACCTTTTTACAAAAGTGTGTTTGAACTAAGAATCTGACGTTTTCCCTCAGGTTTAGATCTGCTGAATATGCAAAATGATTCCATAAATGTCATTCCTTATGTCTCTTTCTTTAGTGCTAAACATTAACCCTTTCCTATACAAATGTATGTGTGTGTGTGTGTCTGGGTATGTTAGACCGGGCGCTTAATGTGTTTTTGTAGTATGTAGAATCGTTTAAGGGTTTCTGTAGTTATAAAACATTACCTTGTATCACACTGGACGTTGTTCATGTTACCCTAACTGGAGTCACTTAATCATGCAGATTTATGCTTTAAGCTTTTGTAGAATTGTACAGTAAGTAAGTTATTTCCCTTAACCAGGAAATTGATGTTCTTAGAATTGACAAGACAGTTCACCCTGAGTGGTCAGCTAAATATCTACAGTGGATCTAAATAGTCATAATTAATTATAACTAGTTATGAACAATTATTCATATTTCCTCATGAGCTGATTAGTTACATGATTGGTGGAGAATATGCAGGCGTGATAAAACGAAAGTTATGAGTTTAAAACACTGGCAACTTAAAAGTGTGTGCATGATAGCCCAGGTTAAAATAGGACTGACTTCAGATGCCCGGTGTTGTCCTATTTTGCTGGCTGTTGAGCTTGCAGATACAGTTGGGGTTGAATCGGTACGCTATTATAATTGTGAGAGTCTTATGTATTTCATGCTTAATGGCATCAGAGTAAGGTTAATCTGATTTTAGCAAAGAAAACCTAATTTCAGTATTAAAGCATAAATCAGTTCTGACAAAGCATAAGTCTGAATCTCAGCTCAGCGGCATGTCCAAACTGTACCATAATGTAATCTGCTTTAGTGAAGAAATCACAAAACTGCAGTATTGTTTAAATTGTTTCTTTAAAGAAGAAATCTCAGTACAGTTATATCAAGGTAGATGTGAGCGCTGCTCCCCTTTCTACAGCATAAAGGCCTTATAGTTTATAATTAGATTGAAGCAATTCATCTACACTTTGACTGTATATATATAAGCCGAGCAACCTGGTGGTCATTACTGTGTTTCACTCGCTGAGTGAAATTAAAGGTGTAATACTGTACTTTAGTACTCATATGTGAGGCAAACATAACTACATATATGTTTAACCCGGTTTTAACTTACAGTAAACCCGTATTGTAATTCTTTAAACAAGTGCAAGAAATTTATTGTTAAATTAGAGAAGCACTCACAAATGCTTATATGCAACAAGTCTTGAAGGACTGAAAACACCACATTCTAAAACTGTGGGCAACTTTTTAAAATAGACAGACATTAAACTGCGTTAATTACACTGGCATGCATTGGTTAACGTGACAACAACTTGTCACAGGAAGTGCTAACTTCACGTAGCACAAAAACACTATGTTGTAAACAACATGAAGCAGGCTAAGCGGGGGGGTGGGCTGGGGGGGGGGGGGGGGTAACACCGACTTCGATAGTTTCATTTTAGGCGAGTAACAACTAGCTTTAACAATTAGGGGTTAACACTCTTTATTTGAAGCTTTTAAATGCAGATGTGTGTGTGCAGTGTGAAGCAATATGAATTTAACCTAATCCCTGGTTTCGAATGTTTCACTTTCTTTTTCTTCTTTTTCTTCTTTTTCTATGTTTCTCAATCTTCAATTCGTCTCAGCGAATTTAACTATCTAGATGTATCCTTCCTGAATGCTATTGCTTAGTTACTAGTTAATTAAATCTAAATTTAATTAAATCGTAACTGTCTATCGAGAAAAGAATCATTAAGGTATTAGGTGCTTTTAGTAACACACTAATCACAAGTGCCGCTATTTGTTCCTAATACCAGAATGACTACCTTGTTTTGTTAATAGCAGTCAGATAATTTTAAATCCATTTACATGTTATGCACCCTTGATGTTCTCTCTGAACCTCAAAAATAACCAGAGACACTTTTATTTTTGATTTATTTTCCAAAAAAAAAACTATAAGCATAATCGAATAGAAATGCTTCTCATTTTCCTTCGCTTTCACCTTTTCTCCTTCATACCAGAGATTAAGCTGTGGGGAACCGTAAGCAAATTTAGAGTGATAATTTGACAATATTTGACAGCGTCTTAAGTCATCAATCAAAATTGTTTACGCACTTTTCAGCAAAATATGTGACCCAAAATATTTTAAGCATTCACAATTTTTGATCTGGTAGTAGTCTCAGCCTTAATCTCAAACCAGTGTGTCAAACGCGATGATCAGACCAACTGCCAGAATGCAGACAGAGAGGAGGCAGGCGTGTGAGGAACACCCCCTTTTACCAGGCACGACGACACCTACTGAGCCGAACGGGCTGACCGGAGAGGGGTGCGCCTCAGAATCAGGACTCGGGCGAGAGTTGTGGCTACAAAAGCGCGCCAAGGTCATTATCTTCCTGGCCCACAACCTCATGGGTCTGAAACAGGAGGTAAATGATTGCAAGCAAACAGATCACAGCGGTAGCCACAAGGACCCCAGCAAAATGGAGTAACAGGAGGAAATCAATAGACTTCAAAAAGCTCTGACAGCTGCTGAACAGCAAGAACACCTGGAAAAGGTAGCCAGAAAGGAACTGGAAAGGAAACACCCACACAAAATTAATATTAAAGCAGCAAATTCTGAGCTCTTAGACAAAGTTGCCAGAATTGAGACTATGATCCAGCAGCTGAACAACACTCAAAACAAACTTGACATGGTCCAAAGAGAACTCAGGGACTCCTACAGGCGGCAAAAAGAGACGCAGTGGGAGAGACACCATACTCCTGCATCCTCACTCAGCAGTGCAAACCCCCTCATATGCAAAAAGTCCAGGGGAGACCCAACACTTTCTGCTTAACAACTGACAGAAAAAGAACTGTAATACTTCCAAGCATCCCTGCAGCAGCGCATGATGTGACCCCAGAAACTTTGACAAGCTAGCCAGAAAAAATCCCAGCATTCACATTGCTGGGGAAACAATATTTTCCTACTTTAGGCAGTACGAGCAGTAATATAGAACGGTGGAGTCGTTTTAAACATTGCTTGCAAGCAGACCTAGTAATCAATCTTATGTGTCTGTTTCATAAGTTTTAGTAACTTCTTATACATGCGCATACCAGGTTCTGATCAAAACCCGATAAAATTATAGTTTGAATGCGCCTTCCTGCGCGCAGTAAGAAGTTTTCAGTGCTATAAAGTGTTTAAATCGTACGATAAGAAACTAACATGACTTTAGCGAAGAAATCCTAATTTCTGTGTTAGTAGAGCACACGTCTATTTTCTGACGACGAAATCTCGGGATTAGCAGATCATATAAATGGTACCAGAATAAATCGGTCTGATTTTGGGCGAAGAAAACCCCTTCTTCAGTACTGTGTAGGTGACCTGAGCGATGCTCCTCATTTCACTGATTTCAGGCCTTATTATGTGTTATGTATCATTGTATTCATATCGACCACTCATGTGAAACATTTACGTAACTCCTATACATGCGCGCACCAGGTTCTGAATATAATCAGATAAAACTATAGCTTGAAGGTGACTTCCTACAGGTATTAGAAAGTTTCAGTGCGATAATGTTTTTAAATCGTACGATAAGCAACTAACCTGATTTTAGCGAAGAACTCCTAATCTCTGTTGTTAGTGGAGCAAAAGTCTATTTTCTGACGACGAAATCTAAGGATTAGCAGCTCATATAAATGGTAACAGAATAAATCGGTCTGATTTTGGGCAAAGAAATACCCTTCTTCAGTACTGTGTAGGTGATATGAGCGATGCTCCTCATTTCACTGATTTAAGGCCTTATTATGTGTTACGTATCATTGTATTTCCTTTTGACTCGCTCATGTGAAACATTTGCGTAAAATTAATGGTTTATTCTAGTGTAGCTAACTACGAATTCACCATTGCTTGTGAAGTGAATGTGCGGTTTTGATTAATGAATGATTTTGTATGGGACATGCATGAGTTTCCTATGCATGCTCACAGCAGTGCAAGTCTTCTCCACCTGCACCTGTTGTGAGCTTGAATTGGTCTCCTAGCAACACGTGACCCGGAAGTGTGAGCAGACTCTTCCGGTTAATCTGACAACAGCATTCCCTTCACAGACCTGTGTGTCAACAAAGAATAGCGTGTAACTAACGCTAACTCTTAAGATAAGCCCTTTACCTCAACTGCTAGCTATTAGCATACGACTAACGCTAGATAGGCATGTAAAGAGTAACTTTCTAACCACTCCTCTCTCTCTCTACTCTCTCCCTCTCTCTCTCCGTCAACTCTGGTGTCATTCTGTGATGCCCTCAAAGGTTCCCCTGTGGACCCACCAAACTGGGTTTATTGTGTTATTGTTATTTTTGTTTGACTTATTCTACTCTTTTTTTTTATTGCATTTATTTACATTTGTTAGCACAAATGTACCAATTCAGCGAAACTGATTTGTATTAAATTTGAGATTTAATTAAATCACATTTTTTTACTTTATTTTATTCATTTTATTTTATTTTTATTTTGTTTATTTACTTTCCCATTTTAATTTCCTACAGCTCTTAGGACCCCATTTATTTTATTTATTTTTTTTGTTTGTTTTGTTTTACTTTTACCTTATTTTAGTTATTTCACCATCCCCATCGTCGTTTTTGGATAGGATTACAGTCGTTCGAGCAACTGTTGTTTCCTTAGCGAGCTATACAGGTTATTAGTAGCATAATCCCTGTTTCCTCTCTTCTTCTCCTCACGCCTCAGTGCCAGGCTTAATACGTTGAAGGGCAGCTACCATTTTGCAACACAATGTAGGCTAACATAAACTAGAAACAATTCCCACTGTTTCATTTTCTTTTTACGAGGTATTTGGTGGGTCCCTGCTAATTTAGCTAACAGCCTAACCCTAGGGTTATGAAGACTATTGCAGCATCACACACAAGTGAAACCTGCTTAGCCCTATCTCTTAGAAAAAACATCTAACAATAGGTAAAAATTTTTTTTTTTTGTTTTTTGTTTTTTTTTTTGAGTTCTTATTTTATTTCCGTTTCGTCATAGTGCCCAAACCCATGAACAATCAGTAGTATAGCCGGTCATCAGCTGACCCCTGCTTACGGCCCCATCAACAAAGTTACTCAAACTCACTCTTTGTGTTCACGAACACAAAAACACAGCACCCTACCTCACTAGCTGCCTCCAACCAGCTAGTCATACCTTACACGGCCAACACAGCCGTTCCCCATAGAGATAGCTTAACACCTCTTTACGTACCTGCATTTGCCTTGTGTCTCTATCTCTCTGGTGTTCCCACAAGTGTGCCAGTATGTTGCAGACATTCCACAGACATCCAGCTCTGCCAGCTCACCAGGACCACCTGGAGACCCAGTAGAGCACTGTAATGTACATCTTTCAGCTCAAAGCAGCCAACGACCTGGCATGGCAAAGAAAGGAACAGCGAGACTGCGACATAAGCGAACACGTGACCAGCATCATCCTCTCCACGGCCCACACCCTCAAGGGCCTCAGAAAGGAGGTAAATGAGCTGAAACTGCAATGATTTCGAGTTTAGATCTGCAGAGAACTGACCTGCTCAACGAGAGAAAGCACAGAACGGATGCAAAGAACCTCACAGAATGGTGCGACAGAAGGAAATCACCAGTCTTCACGAGGCTCTAACAACTGCTATACACCAAGCACCGCTGGAAAAAGCCATCACACAGGACTTTAAAAGAGAACTGTTTCACACAAAGTCACTCTTAAAAAAAACATATGTGGAATTAAATGAGAGAGACACCACATCTAAGACCTTACAAGGCCAGCTGCATACAGCCAAAGCTGAGGTCCAAACCCTGACTCAGCAAATAAAGAGGAACTTGACATGGTCCAGAAAGAATTTAAACAGTCCTACCGAATGCGCATAGACTTAAGCAAAAGACAGAACATCACGTCGCCAGCAGTGCAAGCCCTCCACGCCTGTGCACAGCTACGAAAGGGGGGAAAGGGAGCCAAAGCCTTCTGCTTGACACTTCACAAGTCAGCTCCCTGAAAACCTCTGCAGCTGCAACAACAAAAAAAAAATTTTTCAGGCGAACCGAAGCAACGCAACGAGGTGAATTCAGTGTCACCAATGAACTGAAATATGCTTGCAGACCAAAAGGCGAACAGATAGGGAAAACACGAAAAAGAACTTCCCCTGGCCAGCAGGCCCAACCCCTCAGCCAAGAGTTTGAACCTGCAAGGGGGGGGCGAGAGCCACTGTTCACAAGTCACCAACCAGCAGCCACAAGGGGGTGGGGCAAGGACCTTTACAGAGGATCACTGCAGACACACACACCGTGTGACCCCAAAGACCCCAACGAGCTGGCCAGAGACAACACATATGGCAACCTAAATACTCTCAGAACCAGAGTCTGAACACGGACTGATCGCAGCCCCAGACACCAAGCCATGGTTCACCTTTGTTTTGGCGTTGAAACTCCCATGCTCACTACCACAGACTTTGACAAACTTACTCCAAAGCTCTCAATTACCCTGGGATGGCGGAGGACACTAGCTGCAAGAAGTCATCTAGGCATTATGGCCTGCCGCACAATGCCTATTCAACAACTGTGTGACCTGACACAGAAGGCCTTTAACAAGCACAAGGCCTCCACTAAAGGTGTTTGTCAAACCCCACTGAGTCTGAACTTCACAACTCAGAATCCAAAGCGGGCACCAGAAGGCACCCAGCATTGCCACAATGCAAAACCCTTCTACAGAAAGCCCCTAGAAAGAAGAGGACAGAGCCATCACCATGGCAACAGACCCAGGTTCCAGACCAACCAATGGGAAAAGGCGTCCTCATCCTGCAAAAACCACGGTATGTCCAACAGCAGTCCAACACAACATCCTCCTCCACACAACGGAAGCTACACAAGGACAGCTGGACACGCCTACTTATGGGTTACAGGAGCTGCTGACACTCGCAAAAGAGTTCCTTGAACAAAACTCAACTAAGGAGTATTGAGAAGGACAACCCCCTGACTCCTTGCCTGCTGCAACACAGCATCAGGCCCCTCCAAGGGAGGAGCATCCCTTGAAACCGGTCGACACCCCCAGAAGCAGCCCGACAACGTTGGATTGAGCAACGGGCCAACATGCCCAACAGCAAAACCTCTACCAACACAACTCAGGCAAGCTCAAGTCGGGGCCACCACAAGAGCCAAGTGACACCGCAAACATCGAATTTCTAGAGACGTTGAGCAAGCAGAGAGCTCACAACCACCTGCCGCTTTCATGCCATCATCACTAGGTCAGTCAGAAATTCTCTACACACAATAGAATCTCCATAACAGTTCCCAGCAAACAATGGAACCACCTGCACTCTCACCAGTGAAAGTCTAACCCAGCTGTCCCACACCACGAGTACCACATATAGCCTACTGGCTAACAACATCAACAAAAACATACTACCAGGACTAATCTTCAGGATGACAGTGACAAGCCTCGACACCTGCTGATAAGCCGAGGACCACCACTTGCTCACAGCTACATTAAACAAGCACACCACCAGACAGAATCCAAACGGCACAAAGCCAAAAAACCACCACTGCGCTCCCAGCAGTGAGGCCAGGGTGTGGGTGTCGATTGTTCGAACCTTGACATCGAGTGTTGTTATTCTACGGCCAACAACGACTCGAAAGGGGCGGGAATATGAGAGTCTCGACCAATCTGACACATAATTTTATTTGATTAACCATCAATTTTTCATTTGATTAACAAATCGTCACAGTCCCCTCGTTCAATAGACTGGATGCCAGGGCTTCGGCTGAACACAATCCCCCACCTTGATCACCATGACAAATAATCATGATATCACTGGTTTTATGGCCTAAAAGGAATGTAGGGGAGAAACTCCCTCATTTTACTCATGAGAAAGACACACAATGCCCAGAGAAATGGACTGTTCTCTAATTAATTCATAGGAATACCTTTCTTTGATTGAATACCCATATTCTTTGGTCATTGTGTATACCATTACTTTCTTGTATATTGTCTGTTGTAGTGTAAACTGTTTTATGCATGTTATCATAGACCACTAGTTAATATAACCTCACCTCTTTCATGTCTAGTATCTATGAATTCGCCTTCTTATGTTCGAAACAAGCGTGTATATTATTGCTGTCCCTAGCACATATTGATGTTCTAGAATCTAATAATTCGTGCCCTCAACACTCCAGCGATTACATATGCAAAAATACAGGCTTAGACAACAGTCATAAAAATCCCCAGTATTTACAACCTCCCGCTTGGGATTTCAGCCTACCTCATTGGACAAACCCATCTTGAGAAGCGTGAATCTCTGCAGGCTTTAAAAGACCACACTCCATGTGAACCGCCCAGTCGGTGGTTCGGTCATAAGCTAAGAAAATGTGAAAAAACGCTTCAGGATACCAAAGCATATGTGCCAGGCTCCGCGCCTAGTCCTTTTCATTCATCAATGGAGTGATTCTGACTAACTAGCTTTTTTCACCTCCTTTTCCGTGTGTTCCCCCCCTCATCAAACAAACTCAGCAAGATCTTGGGCCTTAAGTTTGCATCAGGAATCTTTTTCAGACATACGCAAGTATCAAACTTAGTCGATTTAATTGATGCATTAAGTATCAGTTACACCTTTTTACAAGGTTTGTTTGAACTAAGAATCTGACGTTTTCCCCTCAGGTTTTGGATGTGAAGAGGCAAAATGGTGCATAAATGTCATTCCTTATGTCTCTTTCTTTAGTGTTAAGCTTTAACCCTTTCCTATACCCACTGTTTGTGTGTGTGTGTGTGTATGTTTGTGTTAGACCAGTTTATGTGTTTATTTAGTATGTTGGACTAGTTTAAGTGTTATGTAGTTAATAAAACCTTACTTGAATCACACTTGACGTGTTCATTGTTTACTCATAACCGGAGTCAATAATCATGCAGATTTACGTTACAAACTTATAGAATTGTACAGTAAGAAAGTTATTTCCTTTAACCAGGAAATTAACGTTCTTAGAATTGACAAGACGGTTGACCCTGAGTGGTCAGCTAAATATATACAGCGGATCTAAAATATTCAAAATTAATCATAACTAGTTATGGTTAATTATTCATATTTCCCCATGAGCTGATTCACTACAAACCATTGGCATGGGCAATACGGGCTTAAACACATATCATGATAATTTCTGGCATTTATTGCGATTGCGAGATCAATGATGATAATTCAGGGAATCTTATGAATCCACTTAGAGAAAAAAAAAATCCTGTTTCTTTAGAGAAAAGTATTATCTTTCCTATTTGTACCCTGGTGTTATGAGCATTACTAAGTACACATGTAATGTAATGACTATTTCATACTGGAAGCCACAACATATGTCAACAACTATGCTTTATCATTATTTTCGCGGGAAGACTAATTCTTATCGCGGGGAGAATTTTTACCGGTAGGCTATATCGCAAACGATAAGATATCGCCCATCCCTACACAAGGAGAGGTCGTATTTATTCTTATCGTGTGAAAATTGCGGGCACAGTGTGCAAAGACCTTTAGGTTCAATACAGTTATAATGTGCTCTATTTAATTTACATTTTCCATCCTTTCTCTCACTTATAGAATTAAATGACAATTTTTTTTTCTTGTTATCATGCCAATAAGACATTTATGTAAATGCTCTATTTATATGTGAAATCAGAATCAGTGCTGTTGGGTCATGTTATTACATTGTGACAAGTTTCACAAAATAAACCAGGCTGAAATGTGCTGCAGTAACCACTCAGATTGATCTGAAACAATTACGGACATTATTAAACAAACCTTTTCTGATGTTGAACACATTCAGAAAGATATGCTGATCAATATTGGCATTATAGTCTCATTTCAATTGATGAAAATTTTCTGGGAGGTACAACATGTTTGTTTTATATAATTCAGTATAAATCTTAATTCAAATGATCAAGTGAATGTAAATGTCAAGTATGTTTATTTATTTATTTATTTTAACATGACTCATTAACCAGAAGAATGTTTTAATTTGTACTGTGGTTTATTCATGCAAGATGTAAGCGGCTAAACACAGAATATAAATTCCCAACTTTTTTATCTCATAAGGATGTGTTTGCAAAACTCAAAACGTGAGATGCAGCAATGAATCTACAACACAAACACACACACACACAAACACACACACACACACACACAAAAAGCAGATTAGATTGGTTCCACAAGTTCCAAACACAAACCACCGTGGGGAGTAAGCATACCCTACCCTGATAGAGCAAGACACAGTGGGGAAAAAGCATTGATGTCAGCTTTCTAACAGACACAAACACATGTCTGAGAGAAGCAAAACAGGAAGGTGAGAAGCTCACCACTGCCATCCTAGGAGTTGCAAAACCACTCACGACAGGAAGCAGATCTCATCCATCTGTGGTGGTAGATTTGTCTTTCTTGTTAATTCTGTCGTGAAATGCTGAGTCACACCGCTCACATAAAGATATAATATGAGTAAGATATAAAATAATAAAATATTATACAACTAAACATAAAAAGATATTAAAAGCTAATGGACTAAAATAGGATTTTTTTTTTTTCTTTTTAAGATGAATTATTTCGTGCCAGAAATAATTAATTTAAGAAATGTCCAGAAGAGTTTTTTTCTTCAACATAAGATATGAATTGAAAAAATTCACTGAATGCACAAATTACTATCGGTTATATTTATTAAAAGTTAGGAAAAACCGTCAGTTGCGGTGCTGCATGTGGCGATAAAGATGTGGATTAAATAAGCGTGACAGTCCTGAGGAACTGTGTTTGAATGTTTTATTTATTATATTATAGTTTAATTTCCATCTTTGTTATGCATTTTATGCATACAAATTTATCTTATTGATTATTATTATTATTATTATCTAGTATTATATAATCATGGGAGGAGTGCGTAGTGGTTATTCCATACAGTCAAAGTTTTGAACAGTACATATTTTAATGTTTTTGTATTTTTTTTTGCTCACCAAGCCTGCATTTATTTGAAGATTTATTTCATTAATTTATTTATTTACTTTTAAACAAGACACCAACAGAAGTCGATTGAGAGGGGTGAAGAACAAAAAAAAAAAAAAAAAAAAAAAATAAGTCACGAAAAGAAACCTCCAATCACAGAGACAAGAGACAAAAGCTGACTTTAAAAATGGGTTTGAAAGGGCACAAAGACTCATGGGAGCCTCTGGAAAACAGCTCGTTTGAATAGGAGAGAGAAAGCGCAGAGGACAGAGCCCATGGGGAATAGCTCCTATTGTTATTCTATTTGGTGCTTATTGCAGGCACAGGGTCTGAGTGACAGTCTGAAAGCACAGTGAAGGGGAGAGCCAATGCTTCACGGGAGCCAATGCTTTCATTTTACTAGCAAAGTCCAGTTCATGAACAAATCATTCATTCGAGACAAATCTTCATAGTGAATCGGTTGAACTGGTTCACAAAACCGAACAACATGATCATGAATTGTTCTTAAGGCAACAACTCACCGAATTATTGAACCAAGAACAGGTTTGTAAGGAAACCGAATAAATAAACTGATCTCAGCATGGAGCATTCATGGAATGTGACTAAAGGTATAGTCCATCTAAAAATGAAAATTCTGTCATCATTTATTCACCCCTCGTGTCATTCCAAACCTGTTGAACACAGAAGATATTTTGAAGAATATCTAAGCTGTTTCAGTTCCCATTGACCTCCATTGTAAGGACAAAAAATGCAATGGGAATCAAAACTGTTTATAAACGTTCTTCAAAATATCTTATTTTATGTTCAGAAGATGAAAGAAATGCATACAGGTTTAGAATGCCGTGAAGAGGAGTAAATTATGGCAGAATTATCATTTTTGGAAGGATTATAGCTTAAGGGGACGAAAAGCGAATTTAGGCAAATATAATGCACTGGAAAATATCATTACAATTTAATTATATGACAGATTTATCAACACACATACCAAACAGTTTTAATAAATAGCATTATGCAGCTGAGGGATGTTAATGACATTTTATTGTTCATTGCAAATGCAACTTATATTATAAATGTTTTTTAATGAGGTGAATCATGGCTGCAACAAACTGCACTGGGAGACAATTACAATAAACACTTTTATTAATAAAGCTTAATTGAAAAAAAAGCAATAAACAGCAACATGTGCCTACATGTGGCTCTTTTGTAACATTTTAGAGCATGTGAACCACGTGATGACAACTGAGGCCCCTCTGGGTCTGGGTTAGGTCTAGGGTCAGTGAATATCCAGGCCCTCTGTGGATGCACATGAGGCCATCCTTTGAAGAAATATTAGAATATGATTTTATACTAATATAAATGTTAAAATGTTAGATCTGCAAGGATTTATTCCAGAAAGTAAATATCATAGCATTACTGGAGCTAAAGGTCAACTAACCTTTAGTCTAAGCTTTAGACAAGGCCAAATATCTAGTTTTGTCTTGCAAAGTCTTGTGTTTGCACTGCTGCTGCATTTATTAAAAAATATTAAAAAAGGCTAGAATGTTGCGATTTACACACACATTCACTTTGTTGCAGAATAAGCAACACTATGCCAAAACTGTCATTTAATCCCAAATTAGAACATAATTGCATCTCTAAATTGATTTAATAGTGATAAACATGGCCAGACATGACATCTTTTGTATTAAAGTTGATATGAAAACATTTGGGGCTTAAGATCTAAAAAGCTCACCCTTATTACTCTGGGAGAAATAGCTAAATAAATTTGCATTTATTCATTCAGCAGATGCTTTTATCCAAAGCGACGATTTAAAAGTAGTACAACATTAGCAATTAGCCATGTGTGTTTGGGGAGGCAGAAGACACATCTGAAGAACCATGCATATCATGAAATAATATATTTGCATAAATATTTCAATGCACAGATGCAGTATAATTGCCCTTGTGCTATAATCTCAATCTTGTGAAACAATGTATTGCCCGCTCAGTAGTTGATTGTTCATTCTTGAGCATAGGTGACAGAATACAAGATGTGCGCTGATTGCAGTGACAACTGTGAGACACAGAGGTAAAAAAGGGTATAACTTAAAATGGGATGCAAAAATAGAAGAAGAAAAAATGAATGCATGGTGATCATTTTCTGCTGTGTTCAGTTTGTATATGCATATAAAGCAGATTAAACCAAAACTCTACTACTGCTTTTACAAATTTGACACTTTAAAATGTTGTTTGAAAGTTTTGCTCTCTCTCCTACTAGAGTATCGAGTAAGCCTAACCAAACCAAACAAGGCCGTTGAGCATCATTCCAAACCCGTTTATGTTTGTTTGTTTATTTTTATTAATATTTTAAGTATTTAATTTATTTAGATGAGGAGAAATATGAATGTGCACATGGCTGACTTCTCTACTAAACTTTGAAGAAGGTGACCTTGCTGTATACACGGTGCATAGAAAAACAATTTCAGCAGACAGTTCCGGGAGGTCGAACCATCTGGACAAAAGCACCCAAATTGAGTTCCAATAATCACATGTTTCGTAAGGACATAACAGCAAACTGGCTATAAAGACTAACACCTGGGGTGGACATTGCATTTTAGCAGTTACTATCAGAAATAAAAGAAGATTTAAAAGTACTGTCAAGGACAGCAGTTCTCAAGAACAGTAGTGCAAGTGGGGTCCTTAAAGGTCATCCATGTGCTTATCAAGTGTGTCTTTGGACTGCATTGTTAAAAGACACAATGGAGGCTTTAAGGGCTTCTTCCTGTACATAGAAGACTGATACTGTATGTCTATCTGTTCGGATCAACATTCAGCAGTGAGGTTGTGTCTTGAAAGCATATAGGACATATGTGTAGGTCAGGCCTGACTACAGCATGAAACCACAACAAGGTGACGGCTGACAGCTGAGCTTAACATTAGATACTAACTAAGATGAGCTGATCTGGATATTAGTTTAAAAGGACCACTCTCAACCTCAAACAGCGGGGGTTTCTGTGCCAGACGGTTAAGAATAAGTAGACTCTAGGCACCATTGCCCATTAGGGTCAGCCTATAGACATTAAATCATATAGACTGATCAGGCTCCGGAGAGCTAGCTGTGCTCTAAGTCAATAAAAATACCAGATGGAGACAATATCATTTTGATACAGTGAACTGAACAAAAAACAGGGACCAGCTGTACCAGTTTGATCAACTACCAGTTAGCCAAGGGGTAATCAGAATCAGAATCAGAATGAGTTTTAGTGCCATGTATGTTTACACATAAGAGGAATTTGTTTTTGTGACAGAAGCTTCCACATTGTAACAGAATGACAGTGACAGAACAAAAAACACAGATAATAAAAAATAGAAAAATAGAACAAGTAACTAAGGAATAAAAATATACAAATCGACAATTGTATGTACAGGTATATAACAATAGACAGTTGTATGTACAGGTATATTATGTGCAAATTGAAATGTAGACTGAGTGTGTGTGTTAGATAAATAAGTGTATGAGTGTATAAATAGTGTTGTGTGTTCCACGTTTATTGTTAAGTGTTCATGAGATGGATGGTCTGAGGGAAGAAACTGTTCCTGTGTCTGCCCGTTCTGGTGCTCAGTGATCTGTAGCGTCGACCAGATGGCAACAGTTCAAAGAGGGGAGTGTGCTGGATGTGAGGGGTCCAGAGTGATGCTGCCAGCCCTTTTGCTCACCTTGGATGAGTACAGTTCTTGGAGAGAAGGGAGGGTTGTACCAATGATTCGCTCAGCAGTCCGGACTACCCTCTGAAGTCTTCTGAGGTCAGATTTGGTAGCTGAGCTGAACCAGACAGTTATTGAAGTGCAGAGGATGGATTCAATGATGGCGGAGTAGAACTGTTTCAGCAGCTCCTGTGGCAGGTTGAACTTCCTCAGCTGGCGAAGGAAGTACAATCTCTGCTGGGCCTTTTTCACAATGGAGTCAATGTGAGTGTCCCACTTCAGGTCCTGAGAGATTGTGGTGCCCAGGAACCCGAATGACTCCACTGCAGTCACAGTGCTGTCTATGATGGTGAGTGGGGGGAGTGCAGAGGGGTTTCTCCTGAAGTCCACGGTCATCTCCACAGTTTTTAGCGTGTTGAGCGCCAGGTTGTTGAGACTGCACCAGACAGCCAGCTGCTCGACCTCCTGTCTGTAAGCAGACTCGTCACCGTCCTGAATGAGGCCGATGAGTGTGGTGTCGTCTGCAAACTTCAGGAGCTTGACAGAGGGGTCTTTAGATGTGCAGTCGTTGGTGTACAGGGAGAAGAGCAGTGGAGAGAGAACACAACCCTGAGGAGCCACCAGTGCTGATAGTACGGGTGCTGGATGTGTATTTTCCCAGACTCACTAGCTGCTGCCTGTCTGTCAGAAAATTGGTGATCACTGATAGATGGAGGTGGGCACAGAGAGCTGAGTTAGTTTGGGCAGGAGGAGGTTGGGATGATGGTGTTAAAGGCCGAAATTAAGTCCACAAACAAGATCCTCACATAAGTCCCTGGTCTGTCTAGAGGTTGCAGAAACATAATGCTGTCCCATGTTTACTGCATCGTCCACAGACCTGTTTGCTCTGTAGGCAAACTGAAGAGGATCCAGCAAGGGTCCAGTGATGTCCTTCAGGTGGGCCAGCACCAGTCTTTCAAAAGACTTCATGACCACAGACGTTAGAGCCACAGGTCTGTAGTCATTAAGTCCAGTAATTTTGGGTTTCTTTGGGACGGGGATGATGGTGGAGCGTTTGAAGCATGAAGGTACTTTGCACAGCTCCAGTGATCTGTTGCAGATCTGTGTGAAGATGGGGGCCAGCTTGTCAGCACAGGATTTCAGACAGACTGATGAAACACCGTCTGGGCCTGGTGCTTTCTTTCTCTTCTGCTTCCGGAAGACCTGGTGCACCTCTTCTTCGCTGATCTGAATTGCAGGTGTGGGGAAGAGGGGGGTTGCTGGAGGTGTGAATGGTTGTGTGGAGAGGTGTTCAGGGCGGGTGTGGGGTGTCTTTTCAAACCTGCAGTAGAACTCGTTCAGATCGTCTGCCAGGTGTTGATTCTCCGCAGTGCTGGGGGATGGTGTCTTGTAATTGGTGATTTCTTTTAGACTTTTCCACACTGATGCAAAGTCAGTGGAAGATAATTTAATCCTTATTTTTACAGAATAATTCCTCTTTACCACTCTGATCTCCTTTCCAGTGTGTATTTAGCCTGTTTAAACAAGACATTATCCCCCTTCCTGTAACCATCTTCTTTGGCCTGAAGGAGCTGTCTGAGTTTTGCAGTGAACAATTGTTTGTCGTTGTTGTAGGTTAAATGAGTCCTGGTAGGAATGCACATATCTTCACAGAAACTGATATAAGATGTTACAGTCTCTGTGAGCTCGTCCAGATCGGTGGCAGCAGCTTAAAAAACACTCCAATCAGTGAGTTCAAAACAAACTTGTAAATCCTGCTCTGCTTCATTAGTCCATCTTTTTACAGTCCTTAATACAGGTTTAGCTGATTTCAGTATCTGCCTGTAGGTCGGTATAAGATGAACCAAGCAGTGATCAGAGAGCCCCAAAGCTGCTCGTGGGACAGATTGATATGCATTCTTTATTGTGGTGTAAAAGTGATCCAATATATTACTCTGGTGGGACATGTAACGTGCTGTCTGTATTCTGCCAGTTCACGGGAGAGATTTGCTTTATAAAGGTCCCCGAGAATGATTAAAACAGAGTACGGGTGTTGTTGTTCTGTCTCTGTGACCAGATCAGCGAGTTTCTGTAAAGCTGAACTCACGTGCGCTTGCGGAGGAATGTAAACAATCACGAGAATGAACGAGCAAAACTCCAGCGGCGAGTAGAACGGCTTGCAATTAATGAAGAGCACTCCTAGATCTGAACAGCACATCTTCTTTAACACATCTGTACACCACCTCTCATTGATGTAAAAGCATATCCCGCCGCCGCACGATTTCTCCCTTGATTCTGCTTCGCAGTCCGCTCTGAACAGCTGAAAGCCCGGGAGACTCAACGCGCTGTCCGGAATGGCGTCTTTCAGCCAGGTTTCCGTGAAACACAGAGCAGCAGAGTTAGAAAAATCCTTATTTGTCCGGGAGAGCAGAATGAGTTTGTCTATTTTGTTGGGTAAAGAGCGGAGGTTCACCAGATGGATGCTAGGCAACAGAGTTCTGAATCCGTGCTGCCTGAGCTTCACAAGCGCGCCGGCTCTCTTCCCCCGTCTACGCGTCCTGAAGCATTTGATCAGCGCCACAGCTCCCCCGACAACAATGTCCAGAAAAACATCCGAATAGTCGAAAACCGGTGAAATATCGGGTGGTGTGTACTTCCGAATGTCCAGCAATTCGTCTCTGGTGAAACTGATTGCAGGGATATAACTAAAGACAGGACAAACTAACAAAAACATAAAAACAACTGCAGAGCACGCCACGGAGGCAGCCATCAGCGTCGACGCCATTGTGAAGCATGGCGCCGAAGTAATCAGTCGACTTTCAGATTACATAAGCCAATCCATTGTAGGGTAACATTTTTTTTTTTAGTTAAGACCAATATTGTGGTTTAAAAAAAACGTTCATGAAAGCGGGCCACGGCATACACACGTAAAACCATACGGTAATTTTAAGTTAAAATGTTATATGGAGAAAAAAAAAACATACTACAAACAGGGAAAACTGTAAAAGATCTAACTTGACATTGTGTAGCAATTTTTTTCTTTTACTTAAAAAAAAAATACTATTAAATGCACTGTTTTTTTTAGGAGCAAAAAATTATAATTTGCAGTGAAAAACTTTCCCCAGAATTCTCTGTGTGACACTTCACATTTGAAAGCATTTTGTTAAAACGATAATGTTTCTTAATAGTTTTTGTTATCAGTTCTGCACATTTGGGTTTTATATGTTACATCTTCTGTTGTTTAATGAATGTTTATTGAATTATTTTAGTGCCGTGTGTTATGCGTTTAAGTGAATGACTGCATCGTCTGTATATTAGTATATACTTCAACTTTTGGAAAAGCTACTTGTGACGAACTTTTTATGATTCTCAAGTGGCTTTCTCTTGTACCACCTGCATTATTATGGTGGTTGTAAGTATATGTTAAATGTAAAAAATTGAATTTAGTAGCCGTGTGTGTTGTTGGATTAACTGTCTTAAACTGCAATTTTCCTGTTTGCAAATTACAGTTCCCCTTCAGGAACTCGAGCTGCGTCGAACGCTTTGGGAACGCCCTCGGTGAGACACCGTACTGAAGCCTGTGTGAAATCAGTCCAATACCGAAGCGAGACGTCACGAGCGGGGTGACATAAGCAACCAGGAAGCATAAAGGCACATCCGGCCAGCGCGCCTGTTAGCTTTTGCTCTTCAGCGAGCCCGCTTCATCTGTTTGGGAACGGAGCATGCACAGGCAGCTCTCGAGGGGGCTGCCTGCCATTATTGTGAGCTTCGCCCGCTCCGTGTGCTTCGCTCCCTCTGGCCGTCTTCGATGAAAGCGGCCAGGCTCGCGATCCTGCTGGGTCTGCTGGGTCTGCTGGGTCCAGCGGCGGCTGTTATCGTGGGGATCACAAGTGGATTTAGCGGAGGGATCCGAGACGGGCTCGTCCTTATCTCGGTCCTCACCCGCTAGATCCACAGCCCCCTTTCAGGATTCGGAAGCCCGCCCCGTGGTTTCTTCCCCCCCCGAGAGAGGGCCAGACACTTCATCTATCTTCCTCCAAGGAGGTAGAGGTGATGAGTGTCGAGACATAGGAGACTGTGGACTCGCCGCCACAGTCCCTCACATATGAGGAGCTTATGGAGGTTGTTACTCGTGCTGTAGCTAAATTAAATATCGAATGGCCAGCCGAGAAACAGGACGCTCGTCCCAAAAGCAAGTTGGACGAGCGTTTCCTTAGAGCTAGATTACAACCTTCACGACGGGGCCTTCCATTTTTCCCCGATCTCCATTCTGAGCTTTCGAGATCGTGAGATAAACCGTATTCATCCCGACTCTTTAGCCCCGCTGTTTCTAATTATTCGAACATTACGGGGATAAATGAGAAGGGATATGGGGCGGTGGAACAGACGCTCGCGAGCTATCTGTCTCCGTCCTCAGCATCGTCCCTGAAGGCCCAAAGATTCCCACCAGGCTAGTAAGACTAGAATCCAGCCTGGTTGGGAAAGATTATACGGCGGCAGGTCAGGCTGGTGCATGTCTGCACACTATGGCGGTGTTGCAGGCGTACCAGGCCGACCTGCTAAAAGACCTGGACACTAGGGAGGGAGAGGAATCCGATGCAGTCGCCGAACTGCGTCGGGCCACAGATCTGTCGCTTCGGGCCACCAAGGACGGAGTGGCCACGGAGCGACACCTGTGGTTGAATCTGTCCGAGTTACAAGATAAGGACAGATTCTTCCTGCTGGATGACCCGCTATAGCCTTCTGACCTCTTTGGCGGTGCAGTAGACACTGTCATCGAGAGGTTTCAGGAGGCAAAGAAGCAAGCTGCGGCATTCCAGCGTTTCCTCCCTCGCCACCCCCAGGTATTTGGGACTGCTGAGCGGGAGCAGTCCCAGCGGTCTAGCTCCTCATATCGCCAGACCCAGAAACAGAGCGGCCGGGGCCTTCTAGACAGAAAACGGATCTGCGGACCGTTATTATGTCTAAGAGGACCTTGGCCAAATGGCTCTGACAATTCCACCGTCAGGGCCACGAGGGCAGCCCACTACGGGGAGGAGAGGTACACACCTCAGCACACGGTGCCCGACCCTCCTCAGTGGAAACCCTCGGGGAGACTTACTGATGCCCCTGCCACCCTCGGTACTTCAGGGCCCAGTAGCCCCGGCGAGCAAAATTCCCAGCTACCGACCGGCGACGGTACGGCACGGGAAAGCTAGCCCCCTCAGATGAGGGCGCTAGAGAGAATAGATAGTTTTTTCCCTGCCCGTCAACCGCTTCAGGGTACCGAAGTGGCTCTTCTAGTAACATCAGAGACCAGTCTCGAGAGGCTGGTTCCCTTAGTAGATTTCCTGGTAGCGTGGAAACTTCTGCCGGATATCTCACCTTGGGTCCTGCTGAGTTGTAGAAAGAGGTTACAGAATTCAGTTCGGTTCTCGTCCACCTCGCTTCAACGGGGTTATTCCTACATAAGTGGGCCCCGAGCAGGCTCTGGTATTGGAACAAGAAGTAAAAACTCTCTTGAGGAAGGAGGCATTAGAACGTGATCCTCCTCTCTCTCGAGAGAAATCAGGGGGTCTACAGACGTTACTCTCATTCCGAAGAAGGAGGTGGGGTTGCGTCGATCATAGATCTACGTCTAATGAACTGCGCTATCAAATGATGTCGGTTCAAGATGCGTAAGATCAAACAGATTGTGTCTCAATCAAGTCAAGAGGACGGGGTTTGTCACGATTAGATCAAGACGCATACTTCCCTGTATCCATTCTTCCTAAACCACAGGAGTTCCTGAGGTTGACCTTTTTTCGGGGGCGAGGGCTACTAATATCGAGTCTTCCGTTCGTTTTTTTATTTTTGTTTTTCGGTCTATCACTCTCACCCCGCACTTTCACGAAGGGTGTGGATGCAGCGCTGGCTCCACTGAGACTCCAGGGCATCCGCATACTGAATAACATCGAGATTGGTTGATTGTAGCTCAGTCAGAGCAGATGCGGCTCGGCATCGAGATATCGTCCTTGCACATATGAGAGAACTGGGGTTACGGCTGAACGCCAAAAAAAAGTGTACTTTCTCCAATACAGAGAACCACTTACCTAGGCGTGGTGTGGGATTCGACAACGATGCAGGCACAGCTGTCGCCTGCTCATATCGAAGCGATTCTCACAGCTGTGAGAGGAGTGAGAAAAGGCCAGTCACTGACTGTCAGACAGTTTCAAAGACTGTTGGGTCTGATGGCAGCAGTGTCCAATGTGATACCTTTTGGCCTGCAGTACATGAGACCCCTACAGTGGTGACACAAGAACAAGGGGTTCTCCCCGAGAGGAAACCCACTTTGCATGCTCAAGGTCACGCGGTGATGCTTACGTGCCTTAGACATGTGGAAGAAACCTTGGTTCCTGTTTCAAAGCCTGTCGCTGGGGGCTCCTTGTCGTCGTGTAACACTAACGACGGATGCCTCCCTCACGGGTTGGGGAGCGGTCATGAGTGGCCGCTCAGCCCAAGGTCGGTGGGAAGGCCATCATCTCATGTGGCACATCAACTGCCTGGAGATGTTGGCCGTGTTTTGAGCTCTGACACACTTCCTTCCAGACTTAAGGGGGCATCATGTGCTTGTCCGCAGACAACACATTGGTGGTCTCCTACATAAATCGGCAGGGTGGTCTGCGCTCGCGCCCCTTGTACAAGCTGGCACGCCAGATCCTTCTGTGGGCTCCTCTCGTTAAGAGCAGTCTACATCCCTGGGCATCTCAATCAGGGAGCAGACTTCCTGTAGAGACAGAGGGTGAGGCCCGGGAGTGGAGACTCCACCCAGAGGTGGTGGAGCTCCTTTGGGGGGAGTTTGGCCAGGCGGAAGTGGACCTATTCGCGTCACAGGAAACGACACACTGTCCGCTCTGGTTCTCCCTCACGCATCCAGCTCCACTTGGGCTGGATGCCATGGTTCAGACATGGCCGAGGCTTCGTCTGTACGCATTTCCCCCGATTGCTCTGCTCCCGGGAGTTCTGGAGAGAGTTCGCCGGGACGGGGTCCATCTTTTGCTAGTAGCCCCGTTCTGGCCAGCCCGAGTAGTGGTTCTCGGACCTGGTGTCCCTCCTCGACGGCTCTCCACGGGAGATTCCGATCAAGAGGGATCTCCTCTCTCAGGCAGGGGGCACTATTCTTCACCCCCGCCCGGAGTTATGGAAGTTGTGGGCGTGGCCCCTGAGGGGGCACAGCTCATAGCATCTGGTCTCTCAACTGAGGTTGTTGAGACCATACTCCAGTCCAGAGCTCCCGCCACGAGGAAACTGTACGCCTTGAAGTGGAAACTTTCACCTCTTGGTGCAGACAGCGACTGCAAGACCCAGTCAACTGCCCAGTTGGTTCAGTTCTGGAGTTTCTGCAGGAGCAATTCTCCGCAGGGTTATCCCCCTCCACTTTGAAGGTTTATGTGGAGGTCATAGCTGCTTACCACACCCTTCAGGGTGGTCAGTCAGTGGGAAGACACCCGTTAGTTACACGTTTCCTCCATGGCACCCGGAGGCTGAGGCCAGTACAGTGCACTAAGGTGCCCTCATGGGATCTGGCAGTGGTTCTGGAGGCTCTGTGCAAAGCTCCCTTTGAACCCATCAAAGACACTTCAGATAAGCTCCTCATGCTTAAGTCTATCTTCTTGCTCGCGATATCCTCGCTGAAGAGGATAGGGGACCTCCAGGCTCTTGCTGTGTCAGGCCTGGAGTTTGCCCCGGGCATGGTTAGGGCGTTTTTTCGAGACCCTGGTATGTCCCTAAAGTGCCCACCTCATTGCCAGGTCCCATTGTACCTTTTGTCCGCCTCCCTTCCAGGAAGCAGGCCAGGAGAGACTCAATATGCTGTGTCCAGTGCGAGCACTGGACACTTACGTTCACCGAGCTGCACAGTGGCGTAAAGCAGATCAGTTATTTGTTTTCTTTGGTTCACCTAAGAAAGGAGTTCCAGCAACCAAGCAAACTATGAGTTGGTGGGTGGTCGAGGCCATCAGACTGGCCTACGAGTCCTCTGACCTCCAGTCACCCATGGGGGTCAGAGCGCACTCGACCAGGGGTATGGCGGCCTCCAAGGCCTTGTCAGTGGGCGTGGCCCTTCAGGATGTTTGTGCTGCGGCGGGCTGGTCCTCTCCACACATTTTTGTCCGCTTTTACAACCTAGACCTGACATCTACCCCAGGGTCCCAAGTCTTTTCGTCTTGTAGGTGCTCGCCAGATACCACCATGACAGCGGACTGCTGTATGGCGCAGTGGGTATTCTCGTTCCCAAAGCGCTCGGCGCAGCTCGAGTTCCTGAAGGGGAACGTCTCGAGGTTACGTATGTAACCATGGTTCCCCGAAGGGAACGAGATGCTGCGTCTCCCTGCCATACTCCCTGCATCCCTGCAGGCGCTCGCTTCCGCAGAAGCTAACAGGCGCGCTGGCCGGATGTGCCTTTATGCTTCCTGGCTGCTTACGTCACCCCGCTCGTGATGTCTCGCTTCGCTATTGGACTGATTTCACACAGGCTTCAGTACGGTGTCTCGCCGAGGGCATTCCCAAAGCGTTGGTTTTATTGACTTATGTTCATCTTGTTCCCTTCGGGGAACCATGGTTACACATGTAACCTCGAGACGTTTGTGTTGAATTTTTCGAAGAATCTGACAACCCAAGCGTCGAGGATTTATATATTATATATATCATATATTAATTAGTATAGAGTATAGATATTATATATATATATATATATTTAATTATTTAGTTAGTTTTACATTGCACTACAGAAAATAGTCATTAAAACAATTGGAAATGTGTTATTATTACGGACATCATTTAGTTATTTAGCTGTTTATGTGATGTACTTATTATGTCCTAATGTAATTCGTTCTTTATATTTTATTTATTTATTTACGTACATATTTATTATGTATGTATTTATTACTTATAAATTTAGGTTACCTATTTTTGTGTTTTGTTTTGTTTTTACACAAAATAAAGTCATATAGATCCATAAAGAAAGGAATTATGAGGGTGAGTAAACTGCCTTTCTTGGAAGGGGGGTGAACCTTGCATTTAAAGTCAAAAGGTGGCTCTGGCACTCAACCCATCTCCTGGTTTCATTTTCAGTTTTGTGTCTGTGCTGCTCTGTGATAGACTGAATGAAGCACAGTCTTCCATCTGACTGCTTCCTAGATCAATTATGTGCTGTTAGCTGCACCTGTAATCCTCCTGACTGCAAAAACTATACACTGACCAATCCACTCTCTCTATCGCTCTCTTTGTAACGGTGACTGAACAAATGACCTAGCTGGCTTCCAATAGCCAGGTCTCTCTCGTCTTCTTCTGGGATGCCTTTGTGCAAAAAGGCCACATCTCAAACCACAGTCTCTGTAATATTGATTTATTCAGTTATATGAATTAAAGACCACAAACCATTGAAAATGCTGTGAAGGTAATTTACCGTCTGCAGCTTCAAATACACTCAAGAGGCTCTTGATGCTATTTGTGTATTGAATATCCTAAACTGTCAGATTGCATAACAGAATATTTAGCTTTCTATCTGTTTTGAAGCAAAGCATTTCACAAATTAGTTGCAACTAAGATATATAGATCTAATACCGTTTGTTAGCAAATGCCACTCAATATGCTATTAAACTCTTAAACACACCTATTTATGGCATAAGAATTTAAATGCATAGTAATTTAAATATGTTTGAGGCCACCTGTACATAGTCAAAAAAAGTCAAATTCAGTTAAATATGGTACTGCTAAGGTAGAACATGTAGTTTCCCAAACTCACAGAGCAGCAGCTGGTTTCTGGTAATGTTCCTAACCTCCAGCGGACAGAATTGAGATTGTGAATACCCTTCAGCAGCACAGATATCTAAGTCACATGTTCTCAAACACTAAGTGCCCCATTCATCACTCCAACGGCCCCAGAATGCAATGAGAGCAGAGTAACGCAAGACTGTAAAACCTGGATTCTGTACCTCTCACGTCTCTCCACGTGAGTATCTGGGTTTTACATTTTGCACAAGACTCAGTTAGGAAGTGTGACATAATGCTGGGAAGCTGCATTAATTTCATCAGTGTAGAAGTGTCAGAAAGAGGTCACTAGTTCTAACCCTACACTGAGGTCAATATCAAGAAGACTTAATTGGAAATGCTAGCACAAATAATGCTAAACTTCAAAATGTCAATTCAAAGAAGATGAATTTACATAAAATGAAATTCATACAACTTGCTGTCAGTGTTGTTTTGGCTTAGGAGGATATCAGACACTTACATATATAAACTTTAAAAATGTTAACATACTGTAAAAAACAGAGAGAAACAACAACTATATAATATATAGATATAATATAATTATTATTATAATAATAAATTTCATAAAAAAACATATTGGAGTACAATTGTACAATAAAAGTGCTATTTCAGTATCTATCCTGCAAAATTGCAGGTTACTTACGATTTCTTTCCATTTTTTGTTAAATTTACTTAGCAATTTCTAAGTGAAAATTGTTTCTACACAGTTTTCAGTTAGTAGATGGTCCTCCTTATGCATTTTTATGATATAATGCATAATATAATATAATATAATAATGTATTGTAGTTATTTAGCTCATTTGCGAGACTTTTTTCATTTTAAATCTTAGATTTTGAATTGTGCACAATTCTGTTACCAAAATCCAGCTGAAATATTCATTTTTAACAGTTTGGATCGGTTTCCAAGAGGATACAAATAAGTATGCATCCATCCATCCATCCATCAATCCATCAATCAATCAATCAAACAGTTAAAAAAAATTCCATTCTGTACCCTTACACTGGACATTATAAATGTAATAATTTCACCTAAAACTACTTTGAGCTGCTGCCCACAGGCTAAATTATATAGAGACCCTGTTCTTCACCAAGTAGCAAGCAGCTGGGTTGATCCCAGTTGAGGGAGAGTAGATAAATTGAGTTACTATCTGGTTTAATCGGACAATGGAGTTGAGACTGGGGGCCTGCTTTGATGTAACATCTGGGTGATGCACAAAACAATAAGGAAGTCATGCCTGCCTGCCGATGTTTATGACAAACACAAAAGTACTAAGCCTTGGGTACAGCCATTTGCTCATGTATGATCATATATGTGCATATATATGAGTGTGTCTCTGATGGGCACGTTTGCTATTGCGATTCTCCTGCCTGCAGCCGGATGGAGAGGAAGCCGGGTTACTCACCGCCATTCCGTCATAACATATTATGTTTTTGTGCTAAACAGACAGTGAGTCAGCTCTCACGGCACAGTTTTAGGCCTCTGCTGTACAACCCATCTGCCTGTGTCGTCATCTCACTTCCTGTAAGGCTATGCATTACCGGGACAAGTTATGAGTTCGGCGGCTCTTACAGTGACCTATAAAACTGCATAACAGTGCCTTACAGCAGGGGTCTTCAAGAGGGGGACCCACGACCCCTAGGGGCCCCACAGTGATATTGCATGGCATCTGCAAATTATTTTTTGATTTCAAAGCAATATTCGTAAATAAAAAATTTAAGTATGCATTACTCAAAAATCTCTAATTAAACTTAACCTCTGACATTAAAACGCATTTAGTAAAGGCAACACTCAGTTGTTTGACCTAAAAAAGATTCAAGAATGAAACAAAGAAAAAAAACAACAACTTTGATATCTAGTAATATTGCAGTATATCTGCAATTTTATTCACACAAACAGCTGCACATTATACAGCTATAAATTTAAAATGTTAAAAACTACTTTTTTTCCTGGAATTTACTATTTATTTACAGTGTTTCCCACAGACTTAACACTCTATTTGTGGTGGCATATATATGCAAATTCCTTCTCTGCCAGCAGGAGGTGCTTAGAGCGGGAGAAATAGAGGTTTCCCTGGTAATGGCTGTACACAAAGCAGACATTACATGCAAGATGAAATGAAAATGACATCCACAATTTTCTGAAGAGTCGGTTTCCTTCAGAAATACAGTGATATAAAAACACTCGCACCGGGTTTCGATTTTGAAACATGTAGTGCTCATGTTTATTCAGCGAAGTCAAAGCCTTTTGGAAGTCAAATCTATTTGTGGCGGTCAGTTTTGATATTGTGGCGAGCCACCACAAATAAATCAATGTATGGGAAACACTGATTGATTGATTGATTCGCACAAACAGCTGCAAGTTATACAGCTATAAATTTAACTGTTAAAATCAACCTTTTTTTCCTGGAAAATCATGGGATATAGTGGTTTATTATGATTATGATATCATTGGTTTATAATTTTTAGTCCGCACTGATGTTTTACAGTTCTGACAATACTTCGGTTTCTTTGCTGGCTTGATTTTAATGAACAGAATTTGCAAAATGTTCAGTGTATCCCATAACTTTCCAAGCATAAAAAGACAAAATAGTGACAGCTCCATCAACTGGCCTGAAACTTCAAGGACAGCAGTTCTGTTAAATAGCTTACATAAATATAGGTGACCTGGTAGAGTAATCAAACAAGTCTGCAACATGTAATTAATAAGAGACACATGCACTGCAATTTATGGAGCCAACGAACTATAAAGTGTACAAAGTTAATATCACAGATGCGGAGCCAAAAACGAGAGAGAAGGGGCAGGGGCACCCACGCAAGAACAACTTATTTCTTGGCTGTCACTTTTCATTAGGCAGCACAACAGACAGAGAGAGCTGACTGAAGTGTTGCATCAAATTTGCAGGCTGGTAATTCCAGGCCACCTGTGGGCTGTGTAAATATTTCAAAGGGGGCTCCCCAGGCACTGTGAAGTAATGCTGTGGACACTCTTATATTTTTTATCAGTGATGAGGATGAGGATGTGAAGAAGTGTCAGGAGAGGGTCACCTGCTCTGTCCCTACACTGAGGTCACTGCAAATCACTGCGAGTTGCATACCATTTAAAATTTAATTGAGAATGCTTTTTAAAGTGTGTACATTTGATGCAAAACTATAGCTTATTTGTTTTTTTTATATATAGAATATTATAAAATTGTACTACATGGCATAGCATTTTATTTATTCATTTATTTATTTACTTACTTGCTTACGTAATTGAATTTTGCATCTTACATTCAAAACTGCACACAGCCTTGCTATCAAGGCCAAGTTGAAATAATAATTTCAGGACTATTAATTTCATTTTCCAAGAGGATGCTAATGAACTAACTAAATACATACCTAAATAAATAAATCCCCTGCTTTATAAGAACTATATAATTTTTAGACATTAGTAGTGCTAGAAGGCAAACCAAATAAATAAAACAAGTGATGACGGTAAACGGAACAAGTATTTTCATGTATAGTGCATGAGTAATGATAAAACTCACTACATATCAAAATATAATAGCTGACTGCTCTCCCACTCAGTCTATCTCCACTAAAATGATCAAACACACTCAAAAGGAAGTTCTTTTTGAAAGTACATGTAACTATCATGGATCACTTTTTCAGCTGTACTGTGCAATGCTCATTCACCATCTCCAGGCTTATCCCTCATGTTACAAAAAATGAACATCGTTGAGGATCCATGCATTGAAGGATGTGCACTTTTCAGGACAATATTTCTAGGGTCCATGCATTGAAGTTTGTGCATTCTTCAGTACAATACTAAAAAATATCCTTCTCTTTACCTGAAACCCAGCATTCATTTACAAACACAGAATAACACCATCTAGATCAGGGGTTCTCAAAGTCTACATTCAAAGGTCCAAATCTGAATTTTCATCAGAGCCAAAGGTCCGGACCGGAACAATTGGTTATTACAAAACTTGTTTTTAATAAACATACATAACAAATAAACAATTTTTTTTAAAATATAAAGTGCCCTCTGCATTCAAAATACATTAATAACAAGTGCAAAATTGGCAAAACAATAAATTGAAGTGTCAGCAATAGAGGTTGACCGACAAGGGTTTTTCTCTGGCCGATGCAGATATTTAGAAATCAGGGCAGCTGGTGGGATTATGATGCTGATTTTTTTGGCGATTTTTCTTTCCCCCCCCCCAACCCTTGTTATATCAAAAAGAGACGTTGAGTAAATGATTATTGCAGGGCACAGATGGTAATAGTAGTAGTAGCCAATTCAAAGAATCATACATGGCCTCAAAATAAGCACCTTCTCAAACAGTTCCTGAGCATGCTTTTGTTTATGTTTGTTGAAGGAAACGGTGTTTCCCACAGGCTTGCAAATGCAAATTAATTATCTGCCAGCAGGAGGCGCTGCTGGAGCGGGAGATATAGCGGTTCCACAGGTAACGGCTGTAATTAAATAAGCACTGTGCTCACAAACGCTTCTTTATCAGGCATCACAGGAAAGACTAAATTAAAGTGACATCAAAGCTTTTCTGGAGACGGTCGGTTCTTTTCAAAGATACATTCATATAAAAAACACCCGCGCTGCATTTTAATTTTGAAACGTGCAGTGCTCAATTTATTCAACGAAGTATAAGCCTTTTGAAAAATCTAATTGTGGCGGTCAGTTTTGATATTGTGAAGGGCCGCCACAAATAACTCAGTGTATGGGAAACAATGGACACTTCTAAAAGTCAAATGGTCATAATCTAAGTGATAACAAAAATTTAATTAAAAAAATTATTAATCATATTAGCGGTAAATGTCACCCGATTATGTCAAACGTCATACGCTTACTGGATGTCATGACAACAAATGTCATGAAGGAAAAGTTTCAATATCTTGCCTTCTTTTTCATTTCGGACCATCTCCAAAAAGACATAAAAAAAAAATTAAAATGATTTACAAGTTTAACATGCGTTTATAAAAGTAGGAAATGTAATTAGTGCTCTTGAAATACGAAATGGAGGCGGGTCCGGATTTAATTCCCTCTGGGTCCGGATCCGGTCCGGAGTCCGGATTTTGAGAAGCACTGATCTAGATGGAATGGGGAAAAAAAGTAAGTAAATAAAAATAAAAAAAAAACTGCCAAATAGACAGGGACATCTGGCGAAGTTTAGATTCTCATAGATAAACTGTATTCAAGTAAGACACCAAACTCGTGTTGATTATGTTAATGAGCAGAGATACTTTGAAATGCCGGTAAAAAGGCAGCGGCTGACTGGGGACAAGAATTCAGTAAACATTCAGTCAATCCTTTGGAGAATGCAGAAGTCTGTTTGTGTGTGGGTTTGGGGGAAAGCTCAGCACAGCTTTGTGCCTTTGAGCTCTATACACAGGGCAATATGGCCATCTATACTCACTAATGACTGAAACGATGAAAACCAGGGATGGCACAACTACCAGTGCTTTGGTACAAAGTCAACACTAAAAGTGAGGTGAAAAAAGAAAAATGCAGCCAGTTACGTGTTGGGGAAAAAAAACAATCAAACATGAATTTGAAGAAAATGATATCACTGTACAGCTATTTTTCTAATTAGCTCCTCAGCAAACTCTGAAACAGTATTATCTAAAAAAGAATGCAATGAAGACTGTCAATTAAGTAACTTTATTTCAAGCATTACTTGCACAATATGTCTTAACACATTTTGCACTCGACATGGCTGTGATTATTGCTGCCAGGAGGAGGCACTGAGGAGAACAGAGAGTACGTGGTTGAAGGGAGAGATTTTTTTTTCATTCAGATTAATTTATTTGGAATGCCAGAGGATCAACAGCAGCTCTGCTCGTTTGTGACTTCACGCTAATGTGCGCTGCTCTTGGATTGCATTGGTCATTATGGAAATTAGATGTTGTGTCTGTGTTCTTTAATTTGAACATTGTCAGTAGACCGCCAGCAGAACTTTCCAATCCCAACGGCGCTTTTTTGGAATTGTACTCTTGCGTTAATTTGAGTTGTTTAGTAAATCTGGCCCTTAGTTTATTTTTGTATTCTTTCTGCCCACAATTTTGATCTGTAACAACACAGTTTCCCTGTTGTAAATCAATTTAAATTGGACTTAGTTTATTGGTTGAGTGACTGGCCAGCACAACAGAAAAATTATATTCAATATATTTTTGAACAGATCAGTGACCATGCTAATCATTACAAACCCATAAGTTCCATACAAATCATCCAGATAATTTTCAAATTAGTCTTCAAAATAGTCTGCCCATCAATGTGTTGAAAGCTCTTGCAGTGTGAGAATTCCTCTAAGATAGCCTCTTTTAAAATCCTCCCCACGTTGCTGGAATGTGGTTTTATTTCCTTATTCTAACCGATTTGCTTACACGACTGCGATTATTTCCACAAGCTATCAGCTTTGTCGGTACTCTGGAGTCTCCTCGCATTGCAGCACTTTCATGTCCCACATTGCCCCTCCTCTGTTTCTTAATACGTCTCCTCATTTCAAACACTGGAATGCAATAACCTAGTCTCCCTCAGTGGACACACAAATCAGCAAAAAAGCCTCTTCATCTCGCATCTTATCAAAACAGTTCTCATTTGACAAACAGCAGTATGGAATATATAATGAAAGTGTTACCCTCATAAAATATGCGGCGCTGCAGCTTACACATGATAATAAAGAATATCTCTATAGTGGAAAATATGCTAATTAGCCAGACAAAACATTCATCAAGAACTTTGCTTGTCGAAACGGAGTCTGTGCGGCAGTTAGAGTACTTCGTTATTGATAGATTATCTCATTGACCTGTTCTTGGCAGAGTTTGGAAATCGATGAGGCGTCGATCTCATATTCATATTTGGCCCGATGAACATATGGCGAAATGTTTTGTTCTTGTGAGGTTGGTGGAGCAGCTTCATTAATCATCACTTCTTCTAATGGGCCAGCAGAGAGCACTCGCGGCTTCTTAACGACGCTGGAGCCCGTCCCGGCCTCTCTCTGGCACTGGCCTGTTTGGATGTCTTTCTGTGAGCCGAGAGTTAAGGGAATGGACCCCACAACCTCCCGGTGTCAAGGGAGCCTGTTTTGAGCACAGGGCTGCTAAAGCATACCACCCATTGGCCGCAGAGGCAGATGGGCACCACAGGGAATTCCGAGAGGTGTAGCGGCAAATCTGTCAACATACTACAAACATGGTGGGTAATTAATGCGCCAAAAAGGGAAGGCAGGCCCTTCCTCCAACAATGCAGCCCATACTGGGTTAAGCTCAGACTGAGGAGCACACGGATGAGCCATAACCGGCCTGGCATTGAAGAAAACTGTACTTTTATAAGATGTGATGCAGCTGAAGGATAAGGGAAGGACCTCTCAAATGTTAACATTATTAAGGATGAAATAACTGAAAATAACTCTGATCTCACAGATATAGGAAAATGGAAAGATTAGCTTAAAAAGATGGAATAGAGAGATGCAGTCTGAATGTGCTGCATTGAACTGAATGTGAAAGCTTCTCTAACATAGCGTTCTGGTAACTCATTATAGGACTCCATCTATTATTTACCATAAGCACACGCCAGTGAGCTTTCGGGAGGAACTAAATTGTAAGCCTAATTTGGCGATTTCTTGGGGGATTCATACATTAGTAAAGACAGTTGGCCATTTACCTGGATAATTTAATATACAGTTCCAAATAACTTATACATGGAAATATATATATAATATATATATATATATATATTCTTAATTTTTGAATGATTGTCAAAACAGAAGGAAACAAAATAGTTCCCTGAACGGAAGAAACCAATATTTCTCAGGAAAAGCCCGGATCTAAGCATCTATATTTGTCTTCGGCTCTCAAGACGAGTTTTATTGTTGGAGCTAAATAACAAAGAGTACTGAGTTGTGCTGAACAACTGTGCTGCAATATTAGAAGGCTGCTCAACTTTTGGGGATTACTTTGTTGTAAAGGCCTTTATCACTTTTTAATGGTACACTATCAGTGATTTACAAGAAGGGACCTGTTTCCCACAAAACGCCAATCAATAACAATACAGTCTCCTACAATGCTAAAAATATCACTAAAATTAATTCTCTGATATTATTATACGTAATGGAAGTAGGAGTAGGGTCTTATGTCTCATTGCTTAGTTTCCTGTGTTTAAATACTTCAAAAAGAGGCAACGGTGGATTTATACAGAGAGGTGACAAAAGCTGTCAGTTTGTTGTTGGAGTAAAAAGTGAAAAGGCTATAGACCCATGGACAGATTATTAACAGGCTGCTAGGCCTGGTTTAGTGGTCTTCTGTTACCTATAAAGCTGGCTTTAAGGAGGTATAAATCTCAGCCGAGCTGAAGGCTATCTCTCGAGGGATCAAGACAGTGTGTCTGTATGCTGGAAAAAAAGCACTCAGGGGTAAGGGATACGTGTGGGAACGAGAGGAAATGGCCACAACCACGGTGCCAGGTTTTTGTGCCCTGGCTGCAGTTACAGTAGCATCTTGACCCTGCAGTCTGGTGCCCACTTAAAAAGGCCAAACCAAAGGCTTGAGGTTTTGCTCCTGTTAGCCCCTGCTGGTAGTGGCCGTAACTACACCATCTGGCAAAAAAAAAGTATTTTTCTCCATTTACAGCCACACAAAAAATATCCTTGCTGAAATAAATTTTCCAAGCAACATTTAAATAATAAATAAAATTTATATAAAGCATATAAATAATATTGATATAATATTTCATTACATTACAATAGACCATTTATCGGTTCCAAAATTAAATTCTGATGCATCTTAATGTGTGAAATGGACTTCATTTTTCCCACCAGTGCCAATGAGACGACTAGGAATGATAATGGATATATTTCTGAAGGTATTATAGTCCAAAAGATGTACCTCTTTTTTAAAACAGTATAAATATGGAACAAATATTCAGATGTAAAAGTATTTAAAAAAGGGCCAGATGGCTGCAGTTTGGCAAAAAAAAAATAAAAAAAAAATGGCAAAGTAAGTTCATATCTGTTGGCTAACCTCTGCATGGCTGTTAAACAAAACCTTTGAAAAACCATCATCTGTCCTGTAGCAGGATGAACGCAGCTCCGTTTTTGAGTGTCGTTCAGAGGTGGGTGTGCTTTTTGCCTGTTAGCTGAAGATAAGGTCAAGTGGGAGCCATAGAGCCAGCTGAAAACCACATGTCCGGTCCTTAATGCCCAGGCATTACACATCCGCGGGGCAAAGCGTGAGAAAAAGACAGATGAAGGGGACCTGGCAGATCTGGGAAATTATGCTCAGTTCCAACACAATAAGTGGGACATTAGGCTGTCATTTTGGCTCAAACAGAGTGGCCATTCTGGCTCGGCTTGTGCACATCTGCAGTGTGGAGAGCATTCGTGCATGAACAGAGGAGCTAATGGAGTCACTGAAGGGTTCGAATGCCCTCTTATAACACCCTATTCTCTGCAGCAACAGGACTGATGTGATGATCGTTCACCCGGCCAGAAAGCCATATGAGTCTCTGGGCTCAAGCGCAGGGGGCCCTGCAGGTGTTGACGCGACCCAGCGGGAGTCCCGCTCACCTGTGTGGCCACTGCGACAGCTGCTGCAGGAAAAAAAAAAACAGTCTGCTGGAGCGTCCCTTCAACACTTCCTATATGCGCTTGAGTGTGTGTGTTTTCCTGTGTTTATTTTTCAGTAGCGACTAACTTGCCTGCTGAGGGTTGGAGTAATTACCAGTCCGGCTTACCCTAGTTATTAGAATTTATTTATTATCCATCAGAAGAAGGAGAATATAATTAGAAATCACAGGGATACAAACATGCAATTACTATTCGAATACATGTCTCCTCGGCAGAGGCCAAAGAGGCCTTATTAATAATTCAGAAGAGCTTCCTCTAAGAGCCCAGTGGTACGACAACTGACAAGCTGTGTCTGCTCAGCTCCTAATGAGGATTAAGAGCAGTAAGACATAAGGATATGTCTCTCATGACAAGGAATGACCGGTCGACTGTCCCAGGTCCATAATGCAAACAGGTACAAATTCAAGCTACAGAAGCTCAAGATAAAATCCAGCATCTGAATCTGATGATAAAAGATATTTATCCCATCGTAATTTGAGTGTCTTCTTTCCAAACCAGCGACAAGTTACAGAACATTTGCTTAAATGCTTTTTTTATATTTGTCTTGTTATTCTGGCAAGCTCTACCAACTGTGAAATCTCATTGGTCTGATGAGAACTTCAAGTACTTTCTGATTGGCTGTGACTGTAATACTCACCCAGCATTTTTGCCTTCATTATGGACATACACTACAATTTAAAAGTTACCTTTTTTTGGAAGCTTGGAAGCTTCAGGCTCCATGGGAACTAAGTGTACAGAAATTAGTGACCAGTAGTAATAAGAAAATGAAAAATTACATATATTTAGAATGCCATGACTGAGTAAATTATGAATACAAACTTCATACTTTGGACTATCAGCTAAATGACAAACAGGCAACAACATGCTTACGATCCCTTAGTGACTAAAAGACCAAACTCCATGATATCAGTAATACTGTATTCAGTTACTGCATTCCTGAATGATGATGTGATAAACAGATTCAGATTCTCCCCAGCTGGGAGACTGAGATCATTTGAATTTGAATAGACTGCTCTGCTCATTCCATTTTCTCACTTTTTTTATTATTATTCTATGGGTCGGCGATGAACCTACTCATCTCCACCCTGATACCGACTGCTGTGTCCAAGGCTAAATAGAACAACAATAGGCATGAATAAAACCCCCTCTTATGCTCGATCACTCAACAAACCAACAGCTGATTTCCACAATGACCACACAACTGAACACAGATTTACAACTCTCTATACTGCAACTCCCACAACTGTTGCTCATTGACTTAGCAAAGTGGTTGCATAATCTCTCTCTCGAAAATGTCCACTTGTGAGTGATATTGTATCAATTATTTCTTAGCTGCATGAAAACTGAAGTAATGCGAAAACTAGAATTATCCTTGATCTTTTGAAATAAAAAGACCTTTAGAACCTACTTATATAAAGGACCATTTATTGAAAGATGCAAAAGGCATGCTTTAAATTTTTAGAGGTAAAAACGAAAACAGAATTACATTCAAACATAATTGTCCATATTTAGACCTCAACGATGTCTACATCCGTCAGCTAACCCAGTCACCATCAGTGATGGCATAATTATATATTATTGCTAAACACCATAAAATGATGATACCAACCAGTGATGAAAAATAACTGTGAATCGATTAAAATCACCTTTGAGATTGTCATCTTCATTTTTTTTTTTATTACCACATTCAGCTTATTTTTAAGAAAAAAAGTATAATTATCAGTTTTGACAATTTACACACATTAAACACATACATATGGCAAAAGTAGTATACTACACACAAAATGTCCCTAGCACATGACAGATCTCACAGAAATAGGTGTCATGAGTAGATCTCACAGAAATAGGTGTCATGAGTAATCCCAAAAATCTGGGAAAAAAAGATTTAAAAAAAAAAAAACTGTCGGGAAAGCGTTCCTGCCCAATTTCTATCAGAAAAAAAAAAAGTATATATATATATATTATATTACACACACAACTACCCGCCCATGATTCTGTTGTTGTCAAAGTATTTTGCACGTTTTGTTTGCTGGACATGTAGGCTGGAAATTTTTGGTTGAAGCCGTTTTTTTGTGAATAAAAGTGTCTAATTGTGAATTTGAATCCCCACAAAAATGTTATTCTCATGTCAACATGCAGAGTTTGGACATTGTGGAGGACAAGAAAGGAGGAAAGTCAAGTGTTAAAATGCAACTACATCAGCATATTCACTCATTGTTTCCCCTTAGGCATTATCAGCCATCACCAGAAAGATCTTCCAAGTGTTTCACCACGTAGTAGTCCAGTTAGTCACTGGTTCTACCCTAAAGGCCACGCACGCCACACAGTTAGTCGAGAAGGTATGAGCAACATTGCCTCTGTTCTCTCGTTCAAATATTGACTTTGATCCGCAGCACAAGGGCTATGAAGGGGAAAGACGTGTGCGGAGAATGCCAGGCAAACAACACAGCAGATCGATCCTGGCATCACACACCGGCACACTCATCTCTCGGCTGGGCTGTGATAGACGTTCGGCCTATAATAAAGTAACATCTAATAAAACCGCGCATGTGGACTTCGCCCATATACTGATAGACACCCCTGAGTGGGGGCTGGAGAGGGAGAAGGACGTAGAGAAGCTTTGAGGAGAAAGGGAATATTTTTGCAATAATATTAAAGCCACTACCTTCATTAAAAATCACCATTCTGTACCCGCCCTACCCCTACTTCCGCTGTACTTACCTAACTATCTAGCCTGTGACGTGTATGTATAAATAATGGAGCAAAGCCTATTTTCCGAGGTACACGCCGCGCGCACGAACCCGGACGCCAAAGTTTTTTTTTTCCCCTCTGTCCCTTTTCCAGATAAACCCCGTGCACACGTGCCCCACTCTTCTTTTGACGCCCTCCTTCGGTCACCGACGTGTTTACTGGAAAGTTTTACGCCCCCTCAACCCTAGACTTGGAAACACACATAAGCCCAGAGAGCAAGATCTCTCGAAACAGCGTTTTCATGCTAACCCTCAAGTTCACCTTCGTGTTTGGAAAAAACACATCTGAGGAACATTGACTGCCAATCATCTTGGCAGTTGCCTAGATTATTTCCATAAATTCTAATTAAACTGTTGGGGCAACAACAGTCTGCAAAACTCTCAGAAATGGAGCCAAGATGCGTTTAGTGAGTGAAGCCTATGGCAGAGACCCCCGAGAGAACACCCAGTAACAACAAAATGCTAACACCCACAGCAGAGCTTTAATAGACTTGTTTAGGAGAATACATGACATTTTGTACCACCAGGACAACCTCAGGGGATCGGATTAGCAAAGTGCCAGCAATACTATTATGTGAACATAATGCTAAATGCCAAGTGCCCAAACCGATCCTTCCATGCAAATACCGCAACTCAAAACCCAGGCTTGCCCCGTGTCCCACGCAAGTCCAAGTTTCACCACACAACCCCGTAAATTATTTATCGCACGTGTTTAAATTATCCCTCTCGGCGTTGCACCCCCCCAAGAAAGATTCCTTTCCCAGCTCCCCGCCACTATAATCTACCCTATAACCCCCAGATCCCCCCGCCACCCATCCCCCCCATCCCCCACCCACACATAACCTTCAGAGCCCTCCCCCCCTTTCCCTATTCGCTTCAACACACCCTTAATATCAATTACAAATTCAACATTGCTATATAATACAAAAACTTGCTATCTAAACTATACTAAAAAACCCTACTCTGCCCCTCCTACAGACTCCATAGCGGACTTTTTCCAGCCGCAAGTATTCAGTTGATCACCTCACTGTCCTCCTCTTCGAAGGGAAAAACATCCACCAAACCCAGTTGGACCAAATTACCCCCCACACCCCTGACGTCTTTTTTAACGTTGCTGGACCATAAATGACTTACCGACCCCAACCACACCCTCCCTATGTATTTTCCTAGCCCTACAGAACCTTACTAGACGTGATCTGGCAACTCACGATACCCCACAACACGATTCCCCCACCGTAACATTCTCGCCCGCCCCCCCATATTTCAATAGACCTCGTTCCCTCCCTAACTGATTTCCTCCACCGACTTTTCCCCCCCCTCATTCCACTTTTCTGCGAGATCTCTTAACAGTTTCTCATACCTCACAAATTCTGTATCATCGCCCTCAAAATAACTCGCCCCCTCTCAGCTGACGACCCCCCCTTTTCCTCGGGCTCGTTGTCCCTCGTGTTCCCCGCGCCCTTTTCTTTCCGGCATTGCACGTCAGACACCTCGCGCGCGGCCAACGACCCGATGCCCACCCCCCTCCACCCTCCCCCTCTTTCCGATCGTGCCCTAGTGCGCAGCTACCCCACCCTTGTAGATATGCTGTGACTACCTGCACCACCTTTTTTTTCTTCCATTTTACCACTCAATGGCTTCAACACCCCTCCACTTCCTATTCAAATCTCATTCAGGCCACCCGCGCATCGATCTATATGTCTACCCATTTTTATGTGCCTCTCGCTCGGCCAACTGCTTACACCTATGTCAACCACACCACTGGCTCTTTTACCATATCGTTCCCCTCACGTAGCCGCCTCCACAATCCCATACAATATACTGTCGACCATCACCCTTCAGAACCCACCTTGTAATGCGGTAGATACTACACCAATCACACCACCATGCGGTTATTCTCTGTGTTATTCCGCATGGGTTGACCGGTTGATCAGCATCGCGGGAAAAGATCAGGATGCTGTGTTTGTGATTTCACCCCTAGCCGCCTCGAGTCCCCTAGTGCAGTGTGTGCCCCTTGATTCGGCCCCAACACGATCCCACAACCCCACCCTTTTCCCCCTTGATGAAGTGGCCCCACTTCGCTCGTTTCCTGCACTTTTTTACTTTTCGTCCGCACCGGATACAAAGCACCATACATAAATCACCACAGGGGCAGCAGCACCCCACAGACCATTCCTTTTTTTACACTCCTGTCCCCCCCCATACATTCACGGATCCACACTCACCCACCATACCCATACCCCCACACATCCCACCACCTAATGTTAAAATGTGTCACCAGACACAGCCAGCAGATAGGCAGGTCGACAGATTAGTCTGGCAGCCGCGCCCCCTCATAGTTGCCCCGTTTCTTTTTTCTTCCTACAACACCCCTTCCACCTCGCCAAACTCACAGCTATTGCCCCCCTCAGTTTCTTGTGATCTTCCCTTGCGATATGTGACCACGTCCCACAACCCCCGTATCCCACCCTCTTTTCAGATTGACTACTTATCCTTTCCATTTCAGGGACACAGAATTTTCTACTGAGGCGCCCCCTGAACCTTATCACTTCATTATATCTTATCTGTTCCAATTCGCAACGCATGACCTACCACGTTGCCCCCAACCATATCGCTACTATCCCCGTCAACTATTCAGCCATAACCTAAAGACTGCTGGGCTCTTACCCATTTACCCCTCACAACTAATCCCCCTTTCCCCCCTATGGGAGGTGCCTTTCATTCCCACTATTCAGCCACAAACGAACCTGCCCATACTGCCCATAAACGATTGCACCTATTGGCTATATGTTAGACACGGAAGTTCTTTGGATTTAATGACTGAAAATCAGTTCAAAAGCAGATGATTGGGTAATTTCGTACGTTATTTAACTTTGATAAGATGCATTAATTCTCATATTAACAACTGAGAAGTGTAGTCAATGGATATTATACTAGATATGCATTTAAGCGTTCCCTGACGTGTTCCAAAAAAAGACAACATTCTAATAAAACGCTAAGTCAGCTGACGAGTTTGTCACAAAACACCAGACTTCAAAAAAAGGCTTTGGCTTCCAATATCTTTTCGGTTAATATTCGAAACAAACATTTTGAGTAAAAAAAAAAGGATAGGTTTGTAGTATGTGTTTCCGTTTGTGACGAAGGGTGTCGTGATAGATTTTGGCATTTATCAGTAGGGTGTTTAAAAAAAATGTTACGCTTGCAAAAAAAAGGAGATAAAATGTGCTGTGGTGTGTAGTATAATCGCTTTTCCAGTTGTGTGTTCTAGCATCATTTCGGGGCTGGCTGCAACTTATTCCGAACAATAGTTTCTTTACCTGGGTTGTGTGAAGAGGACTGGGAAACTTTCACAAAGATTTTTTGCTGTGTTACATCGATGCCAGGAATTTTTTTATTTATGAAAGCTGCATTTGCATTTGGCAAGAACCAAGCAGTCAGCTCAATATCCCTGTCCAATCTCTTCTCCTCACTCGGTTCAGGAAGGTTTAGCATTGGCCTAGGCTCCACACTCATACTGGTCTCAGCTCAATGGCTGTTCCAGAAACATACGAGTGGGTAAAATTTATTGGTCTGTAGCTGTATTTTTATGACCTGGAACATTACCTGACCTTGACTTCAAGGCAAAGCACGTGTGGAAGGGTCAAAAAAAAGCTGTTGAAAAGCCAAAACCCAAACAACGGTTTTTGACCACGAATAGCACCGTATCACATGAAGGCCTTAAGAATATAGTGGTATCCAATCCAAACCAGAATGTTTTGGAGGGGGTGGTTTGGTAAATAAATAAAACGGATTTCATAGGGCCCTACAGTTTTTTATTAATTGCCAGTGAGGGCTGCTAAACCTGACATTGGTTTCAGGGGAACTAATAAATGCCATGGTTCAGGGAAATTAGCAGTCAGACTATCCGAATACAGCTTGAAGGTTTGAGGACACTCTTGCTCTTTCTTTTCTGCAAATAGTCTCACAAAACAACTAAAACTATATGTCGGAAGCACAGTAGCATAAGAATTGTTTTCAGAGAATATATCTTGAACTAAGTAAATTTCTCACCCCAACATCACACAACAACTTTTTTTTTTTTTTGGTGATATTTACAATAAGAAAAACTGTTGCATGTATTGGCAGGTCATGTGAAGCTGAGATTTTTAATAAATTTTTACTATAAACATTCGGGTATCGTCAACTACAGAAATAAAAAAAAATAAAAATATGTACTACGGAAAATAGAAACCAAAAACCAGATAGGGGCAGTGCAACTCTGTTTGTTATTCAGATAACCATACTGTAGCCGAGATTAAGGGGTTTTGGTCTTTGGCCTATAAATAACTAAATATGTTCAACACAGAAAGAGAGACAGATATTGATTTTGGGTAACTTCTGTGAAAGGGTTTGGCTCCTCTGCAGGAATAAGAGGACTAAAAGCCCAGGTCCGAGGAACTAGGCATGCACTAGTAAACCCACTGCTGTGTCTCTTTAATCCACTCTAATCCTAAAGTCTACACACTCAGGCCCAAAACAGGCATACATTTGAAACTTTTAGAGATCAAAAAGTGGGATTTTGTTGTGTGGGTGTTTGTATGCATATCCTCCATCCATTTCTGACTCCAGATGACTACAATATGCAATGAAGCTATGATCAATATAAACCATAACAATGCTCCCTAGTAATCCTAAATCATTGTAAATCCCCTCTCAAGATCCAAAAAGAGAGAAAGAAATGCAATGAATGCATATCCATATATTAGCCTTCCCTGCTCCCTGTGCACATGTTTATGTGTGCATGCCTGCATGTGTGCATGTGTGCATGACACTGGGGTTTACACTAGCATGAGCATGTTTAAACATGAAAACTACAGCCTCCAACTGACCATGTATGATTTTTCTTTTTTTGTACAGTACATTTTTTTGTGTCATTATTTCCAAATTTTTCAGCAATTCTTCTAGCATTCCTCTGATGACTTTTATGAGCCGGGAATTTATCAAACCCATTTGAGAGAGGATATTAAGACTTATATTTCTCATTTAAATTTTTAATTTGTTTACAATTTTAACATGTAAATTACTTTTACTCCAACCAACCATTTTGTATTCTCAGAGCCATATCCATTCAACACTGTAGCCAGGTGTGGCGTGTGTGCGTTTGGTTGGTGCGTTTTGTTGTGGATGTGGGATGAGAGAGGAGAGAGAGGGAGACGATAGAAGTATAGGAGATGACGGATGAAGAACATTCTACAACAAGTTGTTACTGATGCAGCAGAGAGAAAATTGGAGTTCAAGAAACATCACACACACACACTCTCACACACACACACACACACACGTGTGTACTGGCCTTTATATAACGATTATTTATTCCATGTCACTGTGCTGACATAAGAGGATTTAAGGAGCACAGGAAGCTCATCTGACGTGCCCCATTGGTGGTCTGTCAGGTGTGAGTGCTAATTTGACAGGTACTTTTGTACTACAGATTAATCTAATAGCATGGGTTCTCTCCATTTTGGATTTCCCATTATTTTACACAGGAAGTGACACAGTAGAAGATGTGAATGGGTCATGAAATGAGACAACTCTGACAAAGAGATTATTTCCTGGAAGCCTTGAGCTACAATAACCACTTATATAAAACTACAAGGAAAGGTCATGAACTGACAACACCACACACACACCACACACACCGTGTGTACACATAATAACTATTCCTACGCTCTATTCTAAAATCCAGAGGGGCAAAGACACATTGTAAAAATAATAAAAGATGACAACTTCTTTGTTACAGACACTGCGTTTGTGTGTGTGTGTAAGCCAGAGGGGGGTCTTTTCCCAGAACACTTCCATCAGCAACCTGAAATGATTGTGGGCAGGTATGAGCGGGGAATTTTCAAAACAGCAAAGAAAAAAAAAAAAGAAGGCAGAGAGCAAGGAAGCAAAAGAAACACAAGGAGGGAGGGATGCAAAATGAATAAAGGAAAGAATATAGGAGGAATGACGAAGGAAAGAAAGAAAACAAGAATTGAAAGAAAGAGGGAAGTGAAGAACAGAAAGAAAATAAAGGAGGGAAGGAAGGAACCCTAGTAATAAATAAAGTAATATATTTAAAATACATTTATTTCATACTAAGTATAGTTCAAATCTATTAACATATTTACTGACAGATAACTCGAGACTTACTGATTTAAAAAAATATAATACATTTTATTTGGTGTATTACTGTGTCACAATGTCGCATTCTTAATATTAAGTTCTGAAAATGTCTTGAATGTAACTATTGATGCCAAGGACGTGCTCAGATGACAATTGTAGGTGAATAATTCGTTGTATGATGAATAATTAATAATAGTCTTACATGCAAACTAATTAAACTTTTTGACTATGTAGTTATTACAATAGTTCCACTTAGCGACATTATTAATATACTAATATTGTGTGTCTTGGATTCGCTACCAACCTACGCGCAATTTAAAGTGCATTAGACAATTAGATGTTCCAATTTATGCAGACTTTAGGATATCAGTTAGTATCTAAAAGTACACTGCAGCCCTATTTTAGTAAGTACATAAATATTGAAAATGTACGGGCGTAGTATACGTAGCATTAAATAATGTATTTTCAAATACTTTAAAATGATTTTATTTTCACTATAGGGAAGGCAGAACGAAAGTAGAAAAGTAAAAATAAAAGAATGGATATGTCATTAACAAAATTAAATGGGGAAGGGAAAAAAGAATTCTGTAAGGGGGGAAGAAGAAAATGAGAAAAGAAGCACAGAATAATGATAGGGGGAGAACAAGAATCTATAAAATCTATTAAAATTAGGATTTTTTATAGATTATATTTGCACATTATTATATTTTTAACATAAATTGTTTTTCTTAAAATAATTATTTTTCTAATTTACATATACACTAGCTTCTCATTAATTATTTTTTGTTTCTATTATTTGTTTTATTTTTATTTATTTGTTAGAATACAACATTTAGCAAAACTGGCCTCTAACAAGAGTGCTCTAGTTTTTGTGTTCTCATTCTATGTCTTGTTTTTGTTTTTATATTATTATAATTTTTTTTAAATGTTGCTACGTGTACTGTGTTAGGCTAACTGAGACTTGTTATAGCACTTGCATATCATTGCTCTTTTGTTGATTTTGATTGCTTCCATTGTCCTCATTGGAGGTCACTTTGGATAAAAGCATCTGTATAAATGATCTCGAAATGTAAAATTGTTTTAAAAAAACGTAAGAAAGAAAGGAAATTTAATTAAATTATTAAAGCAATTCGAATGGAAGTATTCAAAGGAAGGATGGAAAGAAAGAAAACAAGGAAAGAATGGAGGAAGCTAAAGAAGGACGAACTGGGGATAGAAAAACATAAATAAAGAAGTGAAGAAAGAAGGCACAAAGAAATGAAGAGGAAAGAAAGAAAACAATGAATGAAGGGAGGAGGGAAGAACTGGAGGATAGAAATAAGGAATAATGAAACAAATGAAGAAGGGAAGAAATGAAATAGAAAAAGGAAGGAAAAGACAGAAGGAAATAAAAGAGGGAATGAAATGAGGAGGAAGGGAGGAAGGAAGGAAGGACAGAATCAAAAGGGAGAGAGCAAGAAGGAATGAAGGAAAGAAAGGAACAAAAGAAGTAAGGAAGGAAAAGAGGGAGGAAACTATGGTTAAGGGAACAAAGTAACAAAGGAAGGGATGAAGAATATTAGACACTACTGCAGAACACAGGAGTGCTGCTGATGGCTATTTTCACAGTGGGCTCCTCTGAGTAGATAAGATGGTCACTGAGAAGGTCACCACACACTCAACCAATACCAATCCTCACTGAGATACAGTATCAATACAGAGCATCGAGTGCAATGAAAGACTTGAGCAAGTCTGGTCTGTGACTACCAAACCAAAGACACCGTGAAAGAAGCAACATAAATCACACTTGTTCAGACTGAGAGGGATTTCTGGTGTGGTGCAACACTGCCCCCTATTGTTTACTGTGTGATCTGCACAGTCTGACCAATGGTGTGTGGCCAGAAACAACTGCGTCACTCCATAAAACCAGTGAACACTCTAATAAACACATTATAATAATCCTCAGCATGACAACATGACATCATAGTATGCTTTGAAGCAAAAATTACTGCATATGCGATCATTGTAATAGCAAACAATAATAGCAGCAGCAGCAATTGCAATCGAAACTCCAGTCCATCTTCTCTCTTCTGCACTAATGAGAAAACAAAACAGGCTCTTTAATGGAGAGAAACCTACATGCTCAAGACACTGATTTGTTTTTAAGACTTAAGCACGCTGGTAAACAAATGGCTGTACGGGGGATAGACAGTTTCTTTGATGCTCTGTACAATTTGCTCAGAGACGACATCCTGCAGGTCAAATAATGGAGTTTCAAGGAATACTGAGGAAAACAACAGGCACGAGGATGTGTGAGTGAGTGTGTGTTTATTCCTGTTTGTTGTGTGTGTGTGTGTGTGTGTGTGTGTGTGTGTGGATGCTACACTACAAAGGCTGCTGCGATAATGTAATGCTCAATGTTTGTCTATCATCAAAATGATGTAAAGCCCTATTGTTCACTGAGCAGGCTGCTATGGGTTTGATTGTGTTTGTAAGTTTTTGATGAGGACGTGTTATGCAGGGCTCACTGTATAAATGCCGACTTATTAGTTGCAAAAAGATAAACTGCACGATGCACTTCGATTAAGTATTTCATTGATCTAGTTCTCAGTTTTAATAATATAATATACAATATAATAAGATAACTATATGAATTAAAATAGCATATTGAAAGGGGTATCTGAAGGATCACTGCAAGGATTGTAATGGATGGCTGCTGAAAATTCAGCATTACCATTAAAAACATAAATTACATTTTTAAATTAAAATAGAAAACAGGGTTTATTTTATTATTTGTTTGTTTGTTTTTCCAAATGAAAGGCACTCCATGGTGAGCATTTAAGGAGGATCACTTTGTAAAATTATTGTTATTAAAAATCTTTACCTAACTCTCCTATAACTTCAAACAGTCAGTGGATAATAAACATTTTATTTTACCATACTGTTTACATTATGACTAGTAATCCCCCAGGGCTTGCCTTCACGGTACGAATACCTTTATTTGATAATGCCCTGATTAAAATACTAGGTTTTGTTGGCTCCAGAGCTTAAATGTTCTCTCTTATCCCTCATGACCTGTAAACTTCCTCTCACGACAGATTGATAAAACATCAATAGTGCAGCAAGTAATTTTATCAGAACGCTATAAAATGCTGCTATGAACTGCAAAAAATTGCAACCTTGCTCTCTTGGTAAATTCCAAGACAAAATTTTGTTGTTAATAACTATGTTTAGAAAACCCAGAAGTCAAAATGTATTTTGAAGCTTTGGATCAACAAACAGTGATGGACACGTTCTTTATTTGTTCTCAATGTTGCTTCGGCCGTTTTTGTCTTGCTTTTTCCTGTAAGATTTAAAAGCAGTTGTCTGGGTTCAATGACCTTAGTTACGCTCTATCGACAGATCGTGAGGTGCAGCAATCACCACAGAAGTAATTTGGAATCATCCCCCGTTGTTAAAAATAATCATGCAAACATCATGTTAACAGGATTTAGACATTTACATAGGGTTAAAAGATAGAGTGTACAAGGCCATTTGCTATTTGGGGATAAAAGTTATTAAAAAAAAAATTCTGTTAGAAAAATTTTATAGTATTACCACAAGTTACTTAAAACTTTGTTATTTTCCTGGAGTGACAAAATTAACTAAATTACATTTACTAACATTTACTGTACAAAGCAATACATAATTTAGCATGTTATGACCTTGTAACACCAGTAAACTCAGTTATGTGCAATGACACAGGAAGGTGACTTTTAATTTTAATAATATATAAAATATTTCTTTAATTGTGGGCCGGGGTCATATGGTATTAAACATTAAAGGCATCATATTGTACAAATGTAGTAATATATTTAAAATAGGAACATATTTTACGACATCGCTATGTATCGCTCGAGCTTCTTGCTGATATTCAAACTTTGTAACATTGAAAACCTTACTTGGTTAGTTATCACCGTCAACCATGCACTTGCAGTTATATTAAGCCTAAATGTGTTTTAATTGTTGTCACTATTGATGAGTGTTATGTTGTATGAGCTTGAAAATATTGGTCTTCATATATAAAGGATTATTAAAGGTATAATAAAAGGTTACAGTAGTTTAGGTGCACCTTTTTAATCACAATCAGATATACTCAGTATATTTAGTGGACTTCGCATTATTATTTTCCGCACAGTACCAGTGTATTAAGTACAAATTATTGGATTGTTGTTCCAGTGTAGCCAGACTTTAAGGAGTAGCAGTTTTATGTATACTAAAAGTACAATGTACCGGGTGTGTGTATTTGTATAAGTATTTATAATATTTATATGGAACTGCATTTGAAGTATATTTTTTCACTCCATGGCCAAAGTTTTGACAGGAAATACATTTTGGTGTGTTTTGCATAAGTTTGCTGCTTAAGCTGTGTGGTGTTCATTCACTATTTTGTTTCTAGGTTATTGTGTAGAGTGATCAGATAAATTTTAAATAATTGCTAAAAGTTTCATTGGCCAAAAAAAATTAACTTTTCACAAAAAAAAAAAATATTTCACTGTTTTTTTGATCCTGACACAAAATTACCATCTAACATTAATTGACTAATCATATCAAGCAGCACATGTGAAAGTGTGAATGAATACTAGTCAGTTAAAATCACTTTCATACTAATTAGATTGTAAGAGCAGAATGATTGCTATAAAAGGAGGGAAGAAGAGCTTCCAATCATTGTGTTCTTGTAAGCAATGGTTACCTCCAAAGAAACACATTCAGCCATCAACACTTTGCATCAAAATGACCTCACATGCAAGGAAATTACTACAAAGAATATTGCACCTGAAAGAACCGTTTACCAGAGCATCAAGAACTTCAAGGAGAGAGGTTCGACTGCAGTGAAGGCGTCTTCAGGACTGTCTCCTCCTGTGGAGTCAGCTACAGAATCGTGTCACCAGCAGTGCAGAGCTTGCTCAGGAATGGCAGCAGGTTGGTGTGAGAGCATCTGCACGCACAGTGAGGCCAAGACTTTTTGACAACGGCCTGGTGTCAAGAAGGGCTGCAAAGAAGCCACTTCTCTCCAAGAAAAACCTCAAACCTGAAATTCTGCAGGAAGTACAAGGATTGGACGGCAGAAGACTGGTGCAAAGTTATTTTATCTGATGAAGCTCCCTTCCGACTGTTTGGGACATCTGGAAAATCGTTTGTTCGGAGAAGAAGTTGAACGGTACCATGAGCCCTGTGTTGTGCCAACAGTGAAGCATCCTGAGACCATCCATGTGTGGGGTTGCTTTTCAACCAAGGGAGTGGGCTCTCTCATAATTCTGCCCAAAAACACTGCCATAAATAAAGAATGATATCAAAACGTCCTGCAAGAGCGACTACTTCCAACGATCCATGAGCAATTTGATGATGATCCGTGCATTTTCCAGCATGAAGGAGCACCATGTCACAAAGCAAGAGTGATAAAGAAGTTGCTCGAAGATCATTACATTTAAATTTTGGATCCATGGCCAGGCAATTCCCCGGATCTCAATCCCATAGAGAACCTATGCTCAGTCCTCAAAAGGTGAGTGCACAAGCAGAAGCCCACAAATTGTGATCAACTCCGAGAACTAATAAGGCAAGAATGGATCGCCTTCAGTCAGGATTTGGCCCAGAAGCTAATATCCAGCATGCCAGAGCGAATTGCAGAGGTTATGAAGAACAAGGGTCAACACACTGTAAATATTGACTCATATTTTTTGCCAATAAAAAAAAATAAAACGGGTGATATGGGCTATACAGTTTGTCTTATGTATACAGAAGAACTTTTTACATGGAAAAATATTTAACTACAAATACTGAGCAGCTTTTAAATTTTTTTTTGCAAAACACAAAATGTATGTCTCTGCCAAAACTTTTGGCCATGGCTGTACATAGCATTAGGGCTGCACAATTAATAAGTTTCTAATCGCGATACATATATGGATGCCACAATACGTAATCGTTCAAAGCAGCAATAATCGTTCAAAGCTCCACTTATGTTTATTATGTCGTGCTTAGAGGCGTTTTTATTCTTTGACATGTTATTTTAAGGGTTTTTCCTGTGTATTGTAATTTTAGTGTTAGTATACATTATAATAACATTCATCTTTTATTTTTTTTATAATGTAATAGAAGAAACCAATCTGATGATTAGTAACACTAATGGTATTAATCTATAGAAAACGCATACTATATATTAATTTTCAAGCTAGAGTGTTTTTATAGCTATTTTCTATAGAAAAATATGGCATGCAGTTGCATCAAACAATGGTATAAACATCATTCAATTGTAATGGTGATAATCGTAATGAATAATTGCAATTACAATTTGAAGGGAATAATCGACAATTATGATTTTTGTCATAATCGTGCAGCCCTACATAGCATGAAATAAATGTACTTCAAATTGATTTTAGTATATTTTTCACGAGGATTGTCTTAAACATATCCTATATCTTCAGAATGGATATAAAATATAAAAAGTATTTCATAGGTCATAATGAAAATGACTATGACAACTTTTAGTGAGTGGGCGGTCTATAACAGAAATGTTTTGAAAATGCTGCAAAGAAATAATTTATATATTTTTAGACCTTCCAGCTATGTCACCATCATGCAAACATGAAATATCAGGCATACAGTAGTTCTTTACAGGTTTTTTGCATTCCACAGCGTGTCACAGATTGCAGCGTGCGATAACACAGGCAAAACCTGACCCTTCACACAGACACACACACACCTTACTTCAAAACAGGTCAGACTGAATATCAAAGCAGACCAATCTCCAGCAGATGACACAAATTTTCACACAGAATTTTCAAACAGATGTATTATTTCTGTCAGGATATGTCTATCCACATGCATATTCACTCTGATAAATAAGAGTGTGAATGTTGGCTGAACAGTGTGTCTGAGCTTCATGAGAAATGCAGGAGGTCTGGGAGACAGAGATTCATTAGCGTGTCTCTACACTTCACACCCATCTCGCACCTCCAGCTGTGATTCCTCTTCTAGAAACCAAATGCATCACTCACAAACACAGTCTAATGCCATCCAGCAGGTGTGAGAAAAACTAAATTTACACTGACTACCAATAAACAGCAGTCTCAAAAAAGCAAAGTACACTGAGTGAAGGGAAGGAATGGTGAGATGGAGAAAAAATTGTGAAAATGTACGAAAAAAAAATGTGGTTATTAAAAGTGTGCATTTTAGACATTATGTGACTACTTATATATATACAGAGCAGTGTTTAGACAGAGCCACAGTATAGCCGTATATACTATAGGCTACTACATCATAATGTAATAGAATAGGAGAAAGTATTTTAGAACATAGGTTATTACTTAAGTTAATTTAGGCTTAAGTTTTATCTTATAGTTATAATCATTTATATTTAGCGGGTGTTGACAAATTATAATAATATCAGGCTTGGTGTTCTACCTACATATATTGTTGTCTGTTAAATTTTCTACATTAACAAAAAAATATATATGTATCTTAATTAAAATAAATCTGAATACAATAAAATAAATTCTTAAAATTAAATGGAAAACTTAAACTTAAAAAAACGAATTAGAAATGTTGCATTGACAACTAAATAAAAGATGTTAAACCACTAAAGTTACTACAACTTAAAAATAAATGATGATTAGAAATATTAAAATTATAATAAGAATAACATAAAAGCACATCAAATTACTAAAACCTACACTAAAATTAAAATTTAAACAAAAATATAAAAAAGCTAAATCAAAATATCATTAAATGCTATAATATAATATAACATAAAATAATAATAAAACAACAGTGACCCAAAAACAGCCACTGGGTGTCACTGATATACAGATAATGCAGACAACCCAGAAAAAGAGTTTTTAGAATGAAAAAGCAACTGTTCTCAAATACCTAATTCACATTAGTGCAAATAATTGCAATGCTAATAATTTTGCAATAAACCCATTCTCTCAACTTTGCAAGCACAAAGTGGAAAATAAAATTGTTAAAATGTTTAAGGTTTCTTGGTCACACTATGTCCTAGTGGTACACCAGGTGATGTGCACTCTGGAGAACTGCACTCAGAAAAAAAAAATCACATTCTTGTTTTGTATTGAATAAACATCTTTATATTACATGAGGACCTGCTTTAGTCTTTGCTGTCTAGAAGCACCATTGTGCTAAAGTGAAATTGAACTTCCGTTGTTTTTTAGTTTTGTTTTTAATTACAGCCTCTCTTGATGAATGTATTTCCATAGTGATGGGAAACCAAGGCTTTCTGAACCTGTGCCGAAAAACGGTTAATTACTCGAAGCTTTTAACACAGTGCACATATGCGACAACCAGACTTGGTTTCTCCACCAAATCTAACAAAACATCGCGGAGCAGAGGATGGGCTGTGGCTAGAAGGGATACAGCAAAAACCGGAAGCTAACAATAAATTGAATTTTCTACCTATTAGATTGTGTTTTATTAACGTCTACACCTACCCCAACCCTAAATATACCCCTTACAATAATGCCAAATATGAATATTGTTTGTCCAGTGTGAGAAAAATTTCGCTGATGGCGCATGCCCAGTAGTTTTTGCTGTATGCCATCTAGCCTTAACCCAGAGGATGGTTTGAAAAAGTTTTTAATCTTGTCATGCGTAGTCCGGTCAACTGATTTACATGTTGATCAATAATATAAATATACAAGTGTGTGATTATAATTAATAATTGACGTGAGTAGTAGCAAACATATTTTGGGTGAGCTGTTCGGGGTCTCTGAGACCCCAGCTATAGAACATAATAAAAAGCAATAGAAGCGTGACGTGCATTCAGTTTCTGTCTGGTGTTGAGGTTATTCTAAACTATTCTACTGAATCCCAAATAAGTGTACACACACACACACACACACACACACACACACACAACCAAGTCAATGTACAGTCAAACACAAGAGTCATGTGATTTTTTTCAAACCAGCTGTCCCCGACCTTCCGATACTGCATGACGTTCGAAGCTTCAAACGTCATCAATCACGTGGTATTGTCATTTCGATACAAGCTTCGGCACAGTGTGTGATACAATAGTGCTTTGAAAACTGCGTCAGAGCATGATCGGAGCTTCTGTATCAATCGTCCCACCACTATCTTTCCATTGTGGCACAGCATTGCCTCGAGCCAACATAAACAGCAAAACCGTTTATTCTAAACTACTAACACTATGAGTCTTTATCTCATCTGAGCGTACAAATAGATTTGACACCATTTGCATACATACTTTTGACCATTTAGTATGTCAAATATTCTCCTGAAATGTCCAGCACCTGTTGTCAATCACTATTTAAACATATAATTTTGAAAAAAATTATTGGTGAAGAGAAACAGAGGGCAGACAAATAATATTCCAAACATTATAAGGAGTTTGAAAACAAACAGCATTACTTACTACATTATTTCAAAAATGGTTGTAACATTTGTAAACAGTAGTACTTATGATCATCTTCATAACCACTAGATGGCAGCCTAATATTCCAAATATCGCCTCCCACAGGAAGTGAGATGGTTTTCCATTAATGTTTTTGCTGGATTGCCTTTAGAAAGACTACTTGTTTTAAAGGGCAAACAAAATAGAGCATATAAAGAAAGTAGTGCATATAACAGACAAGGACAAGGATACGAGGTGGAGTGAGGGACCTACTGATTCTGTTATATTACACAACAATGTTGGTACAATATGGTTACTTTCAAAATGTTGCATTTACAGAGTATGGTGCTTGGAAGTATACATTTTAAATATGTGTTCTGCATCTACATTTGTTTAGTTGTGTTTTTTGTTTTGCCAGTGTTGTGAGTTTGGGGCAGGACTTGGTTCCAAAGCACCAAACAGCCACGGTGTTGACACGTTACAGGGACTACAACGATTTAGAAACAGCTTACATCAAAGTAGACACACCAAATTTCAAATGGAGAAAGTCTGAAACATTGAAAAACGATGAACAAATTGCATCACTTTACAGATGATGCCACTGCATACCTAATATGCTGCAATAAATAATATTTGAACCGAGTGTACTCACATCAAACTCATTGAGAGCGGCAGCCAGCTCGCCGATGCCAGCGTGCCCGTGCTTCTCGTCGGTGGGTGAAGTGGCCTGAGCAGAGCTGGAGATGCCCCCAATGGCCTCTTGGACCTGTTTGAAGACATAGTCACGGTTGGCACGTGTAGCAGCCACGTCGGGGTGGCGCAGGAAGGCCTGGGAGGCAGTATAGAGCATAGTGGCGTTCTTCTTAAGAGCCCCTCGAGCTGCCGCCATCTCGTCCCTGCATTGAGGGTCCTTCAGCTCCTGGCACACACATACACAGATATCTGTTTCAGACCTGTCACTTTAAGTCACTTTAAGACCTAATGCACAGATCTAATATACTCATACAAATCCGATTTTCTTGCTAATGTTTGTATTAATTTAAAACATAACCATCTGTGTTTTATGTGAACAGTCCGCACACAGGGCAATTTGAAAATAACTGTGTGTGCATTTGACCATTGACCATTTTATTGTTAGATAATAGCTAGTTCAATTCTAATAGTAGTTAGATAACATAGGCAAAAACTAACTAGCTACCTAGCCAGATGGCTTACATCTACCTCAAATCAATTGTAGTCATTTGTGTACATAAAAATATAAAAGCTAAACAAATAATTAAACCCTGAATGAGTTTCTATTAAGACTGCCTATTCAATGAAAAATGTATTTAGCCTCTCCCTGGAAATATAATAAAATGTTTAATTGAGTGCAATTGGTTGTCTTGTATACAGTATGTAGCATTTTTATTACTGACAAAACTTTTTTTTTGTTTATATTGAGCAGTTGATGGCATTTATTGATATCCATTTATTGTGCATACTTAGTGAGCCACGTAATATAACATTAGGATGAGTAAATATGGCCACAGTAGAACGAGAAAAATAATGCATAATGCATGAGTAATGTAAATGTATCCGCCTTACCTCCAAAGTGAAACAAAGAAAAACATTATCAATGCTTCTATAGTCAGTGTAACAACATTCCGTGTTTATATTTACCAAAAATTGAGGCAAATAGAGTGGTTGCTGCTATCTGTCCCGCTTTAACCCACTCAAACAGGTTGACGGCGATACTATTGAGCGATACATGAACCACGTGACCACATGGCGGCAAGATATATATGTATACACACACACACACACACACACACACACACACACCACATCCCTGGATATTACTGTTGGTCGTTTAACATTTCTATTGTGTAACAGCTGTCAATTGTTAAATGTATTACAACTAATTACTTACATTTACTGTCACTGTCAGTAACTTTTTAGTGGAAGGATAGCATTTAATAAATTTATTTAAAAAAAAAGTAACATCAATAAAATTTTTGGTTTGGATTGTTTGGTAACCATTTTATAAAATCAGTAAGGTACAAGCTGCCGTGCTGTATTGTGAATAAGTCACAGCGGAAGGGGTTGCAGGCATTCCACTTCCCGTCGTGCCTATTAACGCCCTTCAGCCAAGACTTACACAACACATGGCCTCTTGTACCTTACTGCTTATTTTATAGATAGAAAGATAGATAGATAACAATTGTGATATTTAATAATACCTGCTGTCTGCGAGCAGCAACATAGTTGAGTTTGACCATCTCTTTCCCAAACTCCTTAAAGCGATTGGCCAAGTCCTGCTCATTGGTGGCATTCTTGACGGCTTCTAGAGCTTCTTCCACCTGTAAATCAACACGCACACACATACAAACATCCAACTGTTTAAACATCATCCATAAAATGAAAGGTAGTAGAAAAGTTCTATAAAGCACTTTAACTGATGTGGTTGAGTGACAGTTAACGTTTGTAGTGCTTATTATTGGCTCTCCTGGGGCACGTATAATTCTGACAGTTTTCACTCTCCGTAATGAGACTAGCAGAAGAACAAGGAGGTGCTTTGTCCCTTGTGGGACATCTAAAAGTTTCTCAGCCTCATCCTACGCTCTAAAAGTTCTCCTTTCGCAACCAATAAGTTTCATAGATCTTAGTTTTCAAATTTGTTTAGTGATTATATAACAGAAAGGCCGCTGGTAAACAAAAAAAGCATTGTAAATCCCTAAACTTTAAAAAAAAAAGAAGAAGAAGAATTATTTTTGTTGCCAGTGGGGAATAAAAATTGAAAGAAAACAGAATAGTGCAACTAGAAGCAAAGGATTATGGGTGTGAAAATGAAGGTACAAGAGCAAAAAGCCTAAATTCTGCCACTCTGAAAATAGCCTTATCTAAACCATAAATATAAATGCAAAATATGGAACCTAATTGATGACCAGAAGCAAGTGAATGATGTGAATATTTGAGAATGTTATTTTTGCATTTTAATAGTCTGTTGCAAAGTTATGCCAGGAGGTTGTTGCTTCAGCAAAATGCGCTATGCAAATAAACAGCAGGACTTGAGATAAAGATAGTTTCTTTGTACTATAGTAAATATAACTTCCTGTGCCCTTGAAATGGGTCTCCTTGGATATCGAAACAATTGAGAGGCGGGTCTGACTTGTTCTGACCCGGTGGACGGTGACCAGCTGTGAAGACCAGTTGCAGCGACGAAGCTTTGAACACTCAAAAAAACGAAAAAGGGAAATAAAAGGTGATGATAAATTCACCATGAGGCAGCTCTCAATGGCAACAAAAATTTGGTTAACTAATGTATATAAAATTGTAAATGTTAAGAAGTAATGATGTTTGAAGTGGTTAGTAGAGAGTAGGGAGGTAAACACGGTAAACAAACTAATAAAATAAAATAAAATACTATTATTAAATGACAAATAAACTGTGATTAATTTCACAAATGAACTGCAACTGTGGAAAAATGGCCAGTGAGAATTGAATAAGAAGCGAACATACGATCTTGAGGTGAGCCAGGAGCCTCATGACGTCAGCCATGTCAGCCAGGATGAGGAGGCGAGTGACAGCAGAAAGGAGGGCACGGGCGGCACGGACCATGGTGCCACGTTTCACAGAGGAACAGGGGTCATCCGCAAACTCTGAGGAGGCCACGCGCATCGTCTCACCTACACAGAGACACAAAACAACCAAGACAAAAGCAAACAACATATGTTTAGAGTTCCACCACACAGCAAATCCCTTGTGCATGTCTAGCATTTTTAATTCGGAACTCACTAAAGCTGCATGGACATGTCAATAGTTTATTAATAGTTGTGCATCTGTTTACCAGTGAAATAAACTGCGAGTACAGGCAAGTTTGCCAAGAGTGTTCATTAGTGAAACAGCACACTTCAGAAACCAGTGTACAGGGGGTTGCTGGTGTCTGGAAAACATTGTGCAAGTTTTATGTCAACCACTCACTGAAATACAGTTAAGTCAATTTTCCAATTCTAACTTTTTTAGAACTTTAACAACAAAAGCAGAAATCAATATGCAGAAAATAAAGTCTAGAATAAAAAAGCCATTTGTAGACTGGTACAGGAGTGATGTAAGCAGCTTTTTAATACCCTTTCATTTTGATTGACAGTATTAGATGGCCATGCACCTCCTGAACTTTTATGTATTCAAAAGTAGCACTTTCTATGTATTTATGTGTCATACTTATGAGAAAAAAAGCCTGATTCAGACTGCCAGAATGTTACTGTGGCATGCTTGCTGAAGTAAAAATGAGCAATTTGTCTCAAGGTTCATTGACAGAATCTATTAATGACCCTACAGTAAGTGGACTTCCACCTTCCATCTGAACAGGAGCCGCAGGCGGGACAGAGTTGATTAATGAAAGCTTACAAAAAGCCCGGCTGAGACATTAGCAAATGTCACTGAATCTGAGAATGATATACAGAGAAGAAAGATTGTGGCAAACTGACTTCCCAGAGTCTAGGGAAAGAGAGAATATTTGTTTTTAAGCCTGTACCGGCTCTGTGTGGGTGAACACTTGCATGCACATAATAAATATGGCTGCACTTTAGTGTATGTGCGTGTTCTGCTGTTTCTCTCACAGTGAACTGAAATGAAAGAATGCCAGCTATTCTTAACAGAGCCTTGCTTCTGCCCCTCCACTTCCAGGGGAAATGTCAGCACTGTCCTCTGGCTCTGTGCATTGTTGTGGCAGCTCTACCTTCACGGATTACCACAGAATGTTATAATCTTATTTCCATCCTAGCTCTTTTTTTTTTGCTTACCCCCAGTATAATTTAACCAAGTCAAAAGAACAGACACATTCAGGCAAATTCTCATCCAAGCTATGTGAAGCAATCCTTATTTTTTGCAATGTTTTGTCATGCTAATGGCATAGAAATCAAAAGCTAAAAACTGTTTTAAACCTGCTTTCAAATTACCAGACTGTAATACCACATCCGATGACCCAGAATAAATGAAAGTGAGTGTTAGAGATAACCAAGTCAATATTTAATGAGCGCAATGCTTATTTCTCCCGAGAAACTAAATCATAAGTTTCTACCAAGTACTCAACAGACAGGACTGTGTGGTATCAAGGGCAGTGAATTCATCTATGCTGACTTAAATAAACCAGATGGAGTAGACATCATCTTTGTGTAGACACAATGCTGACAGCCTGCCTACTTCCAGATGCTGCCTGATAAGAGAGAATTTGAAGGTTTTAGACACACAAACACATACTTGCACTCTGTAAAGAGAGGTACTGTAGGTAACTATAGTCAGACAGAGATATCAATGCTAATTATTTTTGACCAGAGAGATAATGTGAAAGAGGTCAATGTTTTCTTATTATTTATATGAACAATAATTAGATTTGTTAAATGAAGATAAACTGATGACACAACTACATCCATTGGGATTGCCACTACTTCAGCTTCAGCTTGATAGCAAATTAAGACTATGAAAATGATCATGAGCCCACCAGTATTCAGTGAGTTTGTGCCAAAACCCTAAACTAAACTAAACTAAAACACAGTGACTGATAAAATGTTGAGATGAATGGGTCATCAGTTTCTCAACATTTAATACAAAACCAAAAAAACTAAACTAAACAAAAACACAGTGAGTGATAAAATGTTGAGATGAATGGGTCATCAGTTTTTCATCATTTAAAACAAAAACAAAAAAACTAAACAAAACAAAAACACACAGTGACTGATAAAATGTTGAGATGAATGGGTCATCGGTTCCCTTTCATGGGAACTTCGAACTGCGTCCTCTAGGGGTTGCTATGGGGAACGCCTCGCCGTGACCCGTGTCTGAAGCATACATTGAAAAAACAACAAAAACACGTTGGCCAGCGACAGCCCTGGCGTCACTACCGGTGCGACTTTTAGTATAAATAGGCGCCGGGAGAACACATCATTTTCTTCTTCGTCTTCATTGACTGTTTTGTTTGAAGCGTGCATTCTGTGGTAAGAGCGATCTCTATTCATCTCATTATGGCGAGCACTAGCAAAGTGTTTAGAGGATGTGTGCATCCATGTTGTCGTTGTTTAGCATCTGATGACACACATGATCTATGCGTTATTTTGTTTGGGCAAAGAGCACGCACGCGATGTCTCCAAGGGGGCAATCGGCGTGCACTGCGAGCATTTTTTCCAGGGAAAAAATCTCTCGTTTGTCTCTCTTTTCGAGGAAAAAGAGGCAGCTGTCTGCTTCCCGCAATTCAGGACCCGCCGCTGCTGAGGCACGGAAGGGAATGAGCTCGTGGGGATCGCAGGTGGATCTGGCAGATGAGTTTTGAAGGGGGGTTTCCCTTTTGCGATCGTCGGCTGTGCATGAGAGTGAGCCGCTGGAGGATGATGTTATTTCCTTAACATTGTCTGATTCAGGTTACAAAAAAAAATTGCTCTGCTGGATCAGCCCAGCAAAAGCAGGAAATAGCTGAGGAGGGCAAGAGAAGCTGAGGCTGAGCCTTCCCAATTCTCCTGCCCTCCGTATGATGAGCTTTTGGAAATTATGGATCGCGCCACGGCGAGGCTTTACTTGCCGTGAAGCGGGTGAAGAAAGGGTAACACTTTACTTGAAGGGGTGTGCATAAGCCTGACATAACACCTACATAATTATGACATGACACGTGTCATGAATATGAAGGAGGTTTTATACATGTTTATGACAACTGTCATTAAGTGTAATTCGCTCAGTTATGTCATTTTTAATGGAAAAATTACATTATTTGACCTAACCCTAACCTAACCCTACCCATACCCTTACCCCTAACCATAGCCATAACAAAGACCTCTCAAACAATGTCATCTTTGCATTAAAATTACATAACTGAGCGAATGACACTTAATGACAGGTGTCATAAACATGCATAAAAAACCTTAATATTCATGACATGTGTCATGTCATGATAATGAAGGTGTCATGTCAGTCTTATGCACACCCCTTCAGGTAAAGTGTAACCGAAAAGTGTAAACAAAAATTTTGTCGCGAAATATCTCGATGAGCGGTATTTTCTGGCCATAACCCTCCAGCTCAGGTGAGCCTTCCTTTCTTCCTGTTTTTCATATAAAGATTGAGAAGGAATGGAAGAGGTTTTTTCCTCACGCATCCATCGATTCCAGCATACAAGTTATGCCAACATCGAGGCGATGCGCAAAAGCGGTTATGAGAAGATGCCCCTATAGCGAGACGCTGGCCAGCTATCTCTCTATGGGTGAGACGTCCTCTAAGACTCCCCTCCTTGACATCTCGCTCTGATGCCAGGGCATACGCAGCAGCAGCTGGTCTGGCTGTTGCTTCATTGCACATGATGGTGATGCTTCAAGCATATCAGGCTGACCGGCTGAAGAACCGGGATAGAAGTCCAGGTCTGAGCCGAACAACCCAGGGGTCCTAGCCCGTCTCAGTTTTGAGGATCAGAGACTGGCTCAGAAGGCTAGTGTCGCGGCTCGCGCTCCTCCCCCGCCCGCGGGTAGGGGTAGGAAGTATTGCGGGTCAAAGGAAGGTGAGTAAAAGACCTAAGGGATGTGATCCAGACAGGGCTTCAGTGCTTTTCTACTCATTTCCTTCGGGGGTCTTGTTAAAACAAACATCTGCCCTTATCTTCACCTTCCTAATTACCCTGTAACCACCATCTCTCCAACTGACCGAGGTTAGAAATTTCCTGCATATTAGTCTCCTACGCTGGACCTATTAGGTTTGGTTGGTTATATGCTTCATAGTGACCATCTTACTGATGGTCCGGTCTAGAGGCTTCTTCGGACAGAGCTCCGACGCGGGAACCATGGTGGGTGAGTACGATCCATGTCTAATATATGTATATATGAATATATATGGTGTATCTACCTAGACTGGTGGTGTGTGTAAAAATAACCCTTTCTGCTAGTTTTCTTGCAGTGTTTCCTGGGCCTGTTGTTTCCTGTTTCCTTTTTGGGTAGGTCCTCGATGGGCACCCCCTTTGCTGGGTTCAGAAACCGGGTGCTCGCCTTGCAGTGCTTATTTCACTCGTCGATATATGTCCAGACGGTAAGTAAAGTCGGTTTTCGGCTTCATACTTCCTGGATCATGCGGCTATAACACAGGCTTCTGCGGGAGCCTTCGTGTTCATCAGGCCCCCGGGCGCATCACTACAAAAATTTCCTGGACGTCCGGGCTGGGGTTACGCTTTAATGCTACCCTGACTGGTCTAACGTATCTGGGTCACCCTGAGGGGTTTCCCCGATCACCAGGATATCCCCTCTTGCTGAGGCATCGAGCGGAAAGTATAGGCGGCATTTGCGAGAACCTTCTTGTGTAAATGCTGTCTCAGGCAGTGCTCCCCTAGCCTTAGAGGGTTGTATTTGAGCTTGACTCTCCCATTTGGCCCAGTACTTCCGGGTATCTGTAAACAGATGCTTTGAAAACTCTAAAATAAGTGCAGCACAACACTTTTTTTCTACAAATCCACATAAGTGGAAGTGTCCGTTGATGCTTGCACACTTCTCACTCCACATAGTTGGTAGTGTGTGCACGTTATGCTTTGCCACTTTTCTAAAATCCTGTGTGGTAAGGGTTACGCGTTATTGATCTCGTTCCCTTTCTCTGAGTTGGTTAGACCCCACGGTACCTTGGGCTCCACTCAACTAGTGTGTCTCTGTCGACACACTTTGGAAGCATCGCTCTCCTCACCAGTGAGGGTTATTGTGAGTATGGTGCTTTCTTTCGAGCGTTAATCCTCTCTGAGGAGTTGGATTCCTCGCTCCATGGGCTGTCCTCGTGGTAGTTGAGCAGTGCTCCCCTTTTATCAAAGGGTTACCTGGAATGAGTAACGTTATTCCTCTGAAGTCGGAGTTATCCTCTCACATGGGAAGTTTGAGTTCTCTGTTTCTCCAGTGCACCTGGAACCAGCAGCATCAGGTGGATTAGGCCCTTCCTCTGCCTCCCTGATGCACTGAGTGTTTGGCTAGCTTGCAGTATTCTTACCCTTCTGATTTTACAATCATGCTGCAGGTCGAGCCCCCTCTCGTTGAGAGCTGGGTTTGTGCTCCCTCAGCCTAGGTAAACTACTGCTAGCCGTTCCAGCATTGGAACATGCTGTAGGTCGAGCCCCCTTCTCGGATTGAGAACTAGGTGTGTTGTTCCCACAGCTAAGTAAATTATTACTAGCTGTCCCAGCTTTGGACATGCTGCAGGTCGAGCCTCCTCTCATTTGAGAACTGGGTGTGTTGCTCCCTCATCTGACTCTGCTAGCTGTTCCACCTTTGGAACATGCTGTAGGTCGAGCCCCCTCTTGATTGAGAGGTGGGTGTTTGCTCCCTCAGGTAGAGATTTACTGCTAGCCACTCCAGAATTATAGCCGTAGACATAGCGTTTGGGGATACGCTATTTCTATCTATGGGCTGCTCTTTCAGGGTGCCACGAGAACCCCTAGAACGGTATTTAAGTGTGTGCACGTTATGCTTTGCCCACTTTTCTAAAATCCTGTATGGTAAGAGCTTTGTGCTCTTTTTGAGTGGTTTAAAACCCCGGTTCCGCCTTGGGCACCACTCCTCCTGTCCTCTGGATACCTACTTAATAGGGTGTTGCTACTAAGGGTCTGTTGAGACAGTTCCTTCAGCACATACAAAGAGAAACTTGCGGTAGCCCCTGTGTGACAGGCCAAGACTAGTATGATTCTAGGCTCTTGGTCGTATTCCCTTAAAGGAATCTATTTCTGATTCCAAGCCTTGAGCTCTACCCCGGGCCCAGGAGTCTGGCCCTAACAGGTTAGTATTTTGGGTTATGTAGCCTAGGCCTTTGGCCGTAGGAATAACGTCACTGACTCCGGCTAACGTCCCAGGGGGCGACTCCCATAGCAATATGGTAGAGTTGGTACTTAGTGCTCGCCATGGTTCTGGCTTGCACTCCCCTCAGCATGGTGGCGTGGGTATACCGTTCCCCATAGCGACCCCTAGAGGACGCAGTTCGAAGTTCCCATGAAAGGGAAAGTCTCAGGTTACTTATGTAACCATGGTTCCCTGAGTAGGGAACAAGACACTGCGTCCTCTAGGTTTCTTGCCATGCTGCGGACGCAAGCTTCAGACGAAGAAGTGAATGATGTGTAGCTCCCGGCGCCTATTTTTACTATAGTAGCACCGGTAGTGTATTCATGGCTGTCGCCGGCCAACGAGTTTGTGTTTTTTTCAATGTATGCTTCAGACACGTGTCACAACGAGGCGTTCCCCATAGCGAACCCTAGAGGACGCAGTTCGAAGTTCCCTACTCAGGGAACCATGGTTACATAAGTAACTTGAGACGTTTTTCATAATTTAAAACAAAATCAAAACAAAAACACAGTGACTGATAAAATGTTGAGATGAATGGGAATATTAACAGATTTCTCACGTTTTATGGACCTTGAAAGAGCAACTTAAAATGGATAGCATTAGCTGAATAGCCTATTGATTCCTGAGATGACCCACAGCTCTCATTACTGCAACCTTGTTGGAAAACCACTACAGTCTTTTTTCATTCAGCAGTGTATCTTCTGCATTGTCTTTTGACTCCATACTTGACCTTCTGAAACACTAAGAGAAATATAGTAAAGTATATTATTAAATCATGTGAACAAACCTCACTTCCAGAATAAAAATTTCCTGACAATTTATTCACCCCCATGTCATCCAAGATGCTCATGTGTTTCTTTCTTCAGTCGAAAAGAAATTAAGTTTTTAAGGAAAACCTTCCAGGATTTGTCTCCATATAGTGGACTTTAACAGGGACCCATGAGTAAAAAGGTCAAAATTGCAGGTTCAATGCCGCTTCAAAGGGCTCTGCACGATCCCAGCCGAGGAATAGGCTTACTAGCGAACGATCAGTTTTTCTAAAAAATATAAAATAAAATATAATCATACATTTTTATACTTTTAATCACAAATGCTCATCTCACACATTGTTAATCATGTTGTAAGAGTCACGTGCAGTTAGTTCTTCATCTGTGTGCTTTGATTCAAAAAGGTAGGGTAGGGCGAAAAACTTCAAAATGATCTGACTTCCCCCAACTTCAAAATTATCTGACCTCGTTTTATTTGTTTTTTTGTTTTGGTAAAGAGTGTTGACTTTCTGTGCACATTTTCTTTTTAAACCCTGTGTTGTGCTTCCGCCTAGGCACGTGTGGTCAAGCTGTTGCCAAGACCGCATTTGTGCAGTTGGTTAAAAAGTATATACATTTTTTTTTTTAGAAAATAACCAATTGTTTCGCTAGATAAGACCCTTATTCCTCGGCTGAGATCATGTAGAGCCCTTTGAAGCTGCATTGAAACTGCAATTTAGACCTTCAACCCATTGACCACCATTGAAGTCCACTATATGGAGAAAAATCCTGGAATGTTTTCCTCAAAACGTATTATTAATTTTTGACTGAAGAAATAAAGACATGAACATTGGATGACATAGGGGTGAGTAAATTATAAGGAAATTATTTTTTCATTCTGGAAGTGAACTAATCCTTTAATCGTTTTGTGTTTTATAGTTTCACTTAGTCCATTTTTCATTGGCATTAAATTAATAAATCAATAACTGTGGTACACAAGTGAGAATTAGATCAAAAAGACTGACTTCCACTTTCTATTTTAAGTATTTTCTTTGTCCTTTAACCCCTGTTTCACACTGAGTAACAGACAGTCAGCCTTGGGAGTGGTAAGCCACTTGGACCATTATGTCCAACCTGTGTTCATTAACCTCATCCCAGTTAAAGGTCAGCTTGCTAATGGTCCACGCAGATAATTTTAACACACTTTATTCTGCTCCTGCAGCCGGGGCTTGGCTCAGTCTCATCTGTCAGTGCTGCAGTCCCTTCCCTGCAGTACCTGAGAATGCTTGTGTATTTTAACCAAAAAACCCAGTGAACAGGGATATCTCACTGTGGACCTGTGGAAAAATATATACTACCTTATGTAAGATTTTTAAAATGTGCTCTTACCAAGACTACAAAAACAGTAGTATAATATTATAATTATTTATTATATATTTCCATGACTTTAACAGGCCTGTAAATCTTTATTTTAAAATTTCCCAATATTTCCAGGTTTCCCATGACTGTTGTATAGTCCTCATACACTGATTTTCTTCTTTGTTTTCCTCTGAATTAGTTCAAATTTAAAGTCCCAGAAAGAGACAGAGAATCATTCCAGACTCCCATTAATATTATATTAACAAGTAATTTAATCCACCACCAAACTAAACAAATTAAATAAAGATTTCACATTTATTACCTCATCAAAGAGTCCTAAAAAAACACAAAAAGAGAAAACAGATTATTATTATTAATACGGTACAATGACAGCTAATACATTTCAGCTTTTGGGATTTAAAAATGTCTTTTTTCTCTTCTCCGCAACCTCATAATTGCTCTTCGGCTGTGTTTATGGGATGATAAATGCTCTGTGAAACACCATCATTAACTGTTTGCTATTTTCATAGAGGTAATTTGGCTGAGCAAACACTAACTTCAGTCCAAACCAATGAGCATGAAAGTCATGGAAGTCATGTGTATAGTAAGAGAAAAGAGTGTGTAATGTGCTGCCAGATAAGTTACATAATAGGCAAGACTTATAGGTGAAAAAGGAAACGAAAACTTTAGCTTAGCTGTCTCCAAACTGCAGCACACGGCTAAAAGCCGACAGCCCTCAGCAAGACTCAGCAAAAACACATTAATGTCTTTTAGGGTCAGATAATGTGACAGATAATGTGCCTCATTGGTTCCCACATGACCCTAAAAGTCTTCTCTACTCTCTCAAGAAGCCAAACATGACTAATGGACAGAGCATTGGCCACTATGCCACACATTGGAGTTAAAAAAAGAAAACCCTTAATATATGTTTGGTTGCTTGATGGGACGCCGGAACAAATAAGCAGCAGATTTTGTTTGGGACAGTACCTCAGGGTGATAACAAGCTGCTCACCTTGCTTGCGAACGTCCTCTACAGCTGCGATAAGCTCCTCCTTCAGGTCCTGGCTGTCCTTAGCAATCTGCTCGCCCTTTTCTAGAAAGTTCTGTGTAGCCTGCTCCACGGACACAGCCAGCACGTGAGCTTTCTTGGAGCGTCCCTTTTTCTTACTGGATGGACCTTTGTTACTGGTGTTGACCAGGGTGGTCACCTGTGTATGAGAAGAGTCATAGATGAAGATAGATTGTGCAAAAGACTTTATCACATTTTCACTGAGCAGAATATATAAAGCAAATCTGGCAACGTAGGTCATTTGGAACATTTAATGAAAATGTGTGATGAACACAAGCATGATCGAGCCGAAGTTTGTTCATCTCTAAACCAATGGGTCAGAAAAACTGCTGGGTTTGTTTGTTGCTTTCAGAATTATGAACAAGTAAGGGGCCACTCACAACAGTCAAAGACATCCATATCATGTTTGTTTGTTTGTTTGTTTTATTTACCATGTACATGAATACTATAGTGAGTAACAGTGCATTTATATAAAATCAGAAAGGTATTACCATCAGATGCCATTACTGTTCCATGGTATTGCCACATTTCTGTATGTATACAATGTCTGAAGTCTCGTCTGACTTGTCTTGAGTGACAAGTGCACATCTTAGTTTAACACTGCACCACATAATCAAATGTATTAAGTACATGCATGCATTTGGACAGGGTAAAACTAACATTGCCTATCTACGTTGACAGAAGAGATTATTTGCATTGCAGACATTTCTGGCAATTTACCACATTTGTCTAAACGATTAGATCTACACATTCCTAATAAAGCCTGCGCTGTTAAGAAACATTTTATGTGATGTATAGTGACTCATTCAATAGTCAAGCTTTAAGCTCTCAAAGGGCCTATAAAACAGTGTTGGTTTTCACTTTCTGCTGGAGGGCTCTGCTGGGACCGTTCTCCCAGGGTAATGTATTTTCAAGGACACCCACGCTAAGTAATTACCATAGTACAACAAAGGACTAACTCGAGTTCCTTGACCAAACTCAGCCTATACAGCTGATAAAGCTTAGGACCCCATTTTTTTTTTAACATTTATCACAGTTATTCCCAAAGCTGATGCACAGAAAAACACTGGATTACATTAAGAGAGGTTTAATCAAAACAAAGCATAGTTGACTTTTAAAGGAGAACATAGAAAGTGATCTTAAGTAAATTCAGCTTAGACTGGGTTGATTATAATGAAAAACATGACATTGGGACAGAAGATTGAAATGATTTTGCAAGGAAAAGCTAATGCTAACAGTTTATATTGCCAGCAAATGTTGCATTACGCTTCATTGCAGAAACAAGAGAAATGGCATTCAATCTAACACTCTCCACTAAACAGAGTTCAGAAAGTTCAGATGATACATTAGGGATAAATGTACAGTCAAGACTATGATTATCAGAAAGCAAACTCCAGCAAGGCCTTGGCGTGAAGAAAAGATTAAAAGATTCTGGTAAGAAACTATGACAGCTATGTTGGGAATCAGTTGCCTCAGACTATAAAATTATATGACTGCAGAATGCTGCTATTGACCAATCAGAATCAAGTATTTCAGCAGGTTGCCCATGCAAATACCAAGGTACATTAACATAAAATCCTGCCTCATGTAGTCATTAGGGCTGTCAACCTTTGCGTGTTGTTCATACTTGATAACTGCGTTTTTTGAATGAATCAAGTGAGCCAATGATTCAGAGATCAATTCATAAAGACAGTCACTTGCATCATTTATGAATGAATCACCTGTTTAAATGAATCAGCTGAATTATTATTTATGTATTTATTTATTTATGAATGAATGAACGAACGAATGAATGAGAATGATGCTCAAAGTGACAACAAATGTTTATTTGAGCAGTTTAACCTTCAGTGTACAAAAATCAGAAAAAATTTGTTCTTTACTCAAATTATTTGACTAGTCCAGCTCAAAAAATCTAAAAATTCAGTAAAACTCTCCAAAAAAAAAGCCAAAGTAGATTAGTAAAAAGAAAAAAAAAAAATAATAATAATAATAATAATTTATGATGCTTTTGTATGGTCTCCGCGCCCATTTAATGTCAAAAATGCTTCAAAAAATGCACTTTTGGGCTGAAAAAAATTAAAAGTACATACAGGTTTGGAACAACTTATAAAAAAATGAATAACGACAGAATAATAAATAACGAATCATTATTACTAAGTAAATCATTTAATCCTGCTGCATCAGATTCAAAACTTATACTGAACAATCCTGTTTTTCTATAAAAGAGTTCAGTGCTCCAGTGAGGGAATTCCCTGACACTAGTATCACTCATAACCACACAATCAATCCCCAATGAGGCTTACCTTCTCTTGAATAACACTGTCAGTGTCAATAACAGCGTCAGCAAGACAAATGGAGCACTAACATTTATAAATGAACCCCAGATCTGGTATTCTCTGTTCTATAATAATGTGAGAACAATAAAACACCACAACACTCCCACTACAGTCATTTCATGAGGACAGTGGGGAAGTTTTTAATAGTATTATGACAACAAAAGTGTAAAAAATGGTAGCAATAGAAAGTCAGTCAAGACTGGATTTCTTGTGAATACCACCTCCTTCCTTGTTCTATGTAACATACGGAGATGAAGTCTATCTTTCTGAGCCCATGCAGGGCATTGATTTGGCTGGATTTTTGATCATTATCATGATCTGGTCAATACTGACCATGAAAGCTGATGACTTCTATCTAGCATATACATGACATTCTTTGTAACGCTTTAACTGTCCAAGGCTGTTTACTGGTTGTAACAGCTGGGTCCATATCAAAGCACATAGAGTAAAAATTATGTAAAACAGTTTGTCCTTAAATCAGGCTTGTCTTGTCATGGACCATTTGCTTTTAACCTAAGATTTTTACCTTTTTCCCCTCATTTTATGTTTGATATTTAATTCCATCAAAACGTCAAAAAAATCCTTTCATCACTTTAAAAAACATAATTTGTGTTAACGATTGGGCCAAGCTGAAAAAAAATCACAGAAGTTGTTATGAGCCCCCAGAAGGGAGTGATATTATTATCTTTAATAAGAAGTATTCCACTTTTTTACTTTTTTGTGTAAAACTTGGCTAAGTTTTAAGATATAATATTTAAGAGTCAGACAGACAGATTCACATATTGATTCAAATGTTACCACAACTACAACTCATGCAAAGTCCTCCCAAGTCCATCTGACAACTCTGGTCTAATTGGAGACACACTCCACTCCTGGAGATTTATCGGCAGACAGAGACTGGGTTTCCATGGAGACGCCCACAGTCAAAGCCATCAACCAAAGGTCCAGGTGAAAATAAAAAAAGTTGCACTGCCACATGATATTTCACAGCATATTTTGAACCTAACTTGCAATTTTTTTTTTTAACTGACTGCACTTCATTGATAATTTATTTATTTTTGTCCATATATATATAGATTAATCGATATATAATATAGATATAATATGTTAAAAATAACTTTTTTATTGTATAACAATAAATACTGGAAAGACCAAAAAAAAGAATAAAAAAGAAAGCTTTGTTTCTCAGGAATAAATAATGCATATTAAAAGTTAAAACATCAAATAACATAAAAATATTATACAGGTTTAAGTAATTTAAATGTAACCGGTGTTTCTAATAAATATTTTATAGATTTTTTTATTCTCTACAATCATAAGATAACTCACAACGGCGCTCTCTACAACTTTGCAATGCCTACAAATGATGGACGATTTGGTTGGAAGTGCCGTGGGAAAGCTCATTATTTCTCCATGAAGATTCCTAAGACTGTGTTTCAGGTGTCCATGCCAAACTGATCATGGTTACTAACAGCAAAGGATGTCAAGTTGAAGAAAAGATGCCATCTAAAAGAGAAAAGTGTGAGTTCCCCCTGTGCTGGAACTTAAAAAGAAAGCTCTGTTTCTACCAGCCAAGCCACAATCCTTTCATAGTGTCAGAAAACACAGAGGGTGGCAGTAATCCTGCATGGGAGGCCTAAAAGAAGGGAGTCTTCTTGAGTTGAGAAACCTAATTGAAACCCTCAACCTAAAATGATAAATGAAGTGGCACAGCCACTCCACTTACTTCTGATTTCAAGGAAGTGCTGGTGGCAATGAGGTACGCTTAATGGTGATGCATGACAACAACAAAAGTACATAATATTTCCAGTGTCATTCCATTTTCTTGAAAAAGACAAAAAAATAACAGGGTAAGAAACAAATGAAATGATAATGGAGAGTGTCCACACATCTCTTTTTTTTCTGTCTACAATCAAAGTAAAATGCGGGGTCAAATAACAAAATGAACAAAAAGTAACACAAAGCCAACCAGCCTCTTTGAATACCATATAAAAAGTGTTAGTAAAAAGTGTTAGCCTTTTCTGTTGCACTATTAATCCACACAGAGTATCATATGATCATTACTTTCTGAATGTCACAATAGGCCTCATAAGGGTAAATCATGCAGATTGTTTGGTAATTATTGGCTGCAGTTTAAAAGTTCAATAGTGAACAAGGTCAAAGTTGAAACGTTTGAATTGAGTGTCACATTACAATACTTGACCTGCAACAAGTACATTGGAAAAAAATTAAGCAAGTCATTTAAAATGGCCTTTTTGAAAGTGGCATTAACCTTTTAACAAGTATAACCAATCAACTACAACATTTAGGATTTACTAACAGCTTGTTGCAGTGCAAACCCTCTTTTGGACTCAAAGAAACCCACTGAAATATTAACAATCAAAAGGTGGGACAGTTATTTTTTTGTGGCTGACTTTACTAAATATTTCTTTTTTAGATGCACAATTTATGGGAGGAGAATATTTGAATTAATCAGGCAAGATTAGTTATTTTGCTTGCGGCAATTTATTTACTGGTATTTGCGCCATTTTTAAACACCCATAAAAGTATATCTTAACCCATTTTGTGCTTTGCATGGCTGTAGCAGTGGCTAATTTGCACTACTTTTGATAGATTGCATTGGTCATTATGAACATGAGCTGGCTGCGTCTTTCTTCTTTAATTTGCACATTGTCAGTAGATCACATGCAGCACTTTCCACTTACATCTGTTCTTATATGGGATTGTGGTTTCACACTAATTTGCCCTTTTTAGTAAATTTAGCCCTTTAAAAAAAATACTAAATTAAAATTTGCATTTGTGCAATTGCACGCTTTGCACCACTGCAGACAGAAAATGTGTAAAAGAAGCAAGAAAACAACTAACCATGCAAAGTTCCTTTGTCCTGTGCACCAGACTAACTTGAATGGTTTTTGCATCTTTCTAGCCATTGTCTTGAGATGTGACTGTTCCACTTCATTTATTAGATTTAAACTTGTATTAAGCACATTTGAATTGTTCTTTGACAGCTCAGTTAGACAACTGACCACAGAGTGATTCACAGCTGTGAGAATTCAGTCACTAATTATAGATCTCAATAGATGCCAGATGTCGTGCCAAACATGGCAGGGACTTTATCCTACAGCGAAAACAGGAAAAAAAAATGTTGACAGAAGTAAGGGAGGGAGGAAGCCCTAAGCGATGAGAAGTCAGAAGGAAAGAATGGGGACACATGTGCTTGAGCTGTCCCAAGGTCCAATTTGAGAGACATATCATGCCGAGCTGAAGCAGGTGGCCTGGAGAAAAGACTGACAGCTCAGTGTACAAGCACCTGCCTAACTATGCAGTGAGATCTAACGCTTAGTCAGGCTCACTTTAACCTGCGAAACCTTGCTCACGGCCGGGCTGCAGATACGATGAGTTATTTCACTTCAGTAAACCAAAGAAATAAACATTCCTTTATTTAAAACAACTGCTTAGTGTAGCGGAAAGGGGAACCGATGAGGGTCTGGGCGTGATAAAACTGTCAATGGCATATTAAAGGCCCCAAGCGTGGTAAGTGACCTGAAAACTTTAAATGAGGTCCAATAAAAGCCACAGTCCATCTCAAATACATCACTAGCTACCGCTGACGACCTTTCCCCACGGTCCATAGCCCTCTACGGTTGTGTTTTATCAGCAATCAATAATGCTAAATGTTCCACAAGTGATCTCCTTGGCTCAGAGAGCCCACCAGTGAATCCAGCCACGTATAATTAAAAGAACACCATAACACTGCTCAGATTTCTGCCGGCTGTTCTCTGAGCCTACTGCTCAGGTCTAGGGACAATCTAATGCTTTGGTATTAACTGAAGCTTTGACCAAAATATTTTTTGTTTAACTGCAGAAGGGAAGGAGGTGGTTCTTATGATTTGGTCAAAAACATGTTATTATTTTCAACTTCAATATGACAAACATCTAAAAGTCATACTGCTGCTGTCTATACATCAATTCTATAAATCAATTTTGTCCTTGTATTTGCCTTATATTGCCAAATTTACTGCAAAGGTGACACGGAAGCATTTCTGAAGTGGCATTTAGGTGTCTTAACTTTTACTTGACTGTTTAATGCTGCCTTACAAGTGGCTTAAATGTATTTGAACTTCAATTACAGTACAATTGAATATTTTTATACTGAGGTGGGTTGGACAGGCATAATTTAGCATGGTTTTAATGCACCATTTTATCTTAATACTGAATTTTGAACTGGCACAGTGCAGGCACAGAGAAGCCTTAACTTGGCTGTGTAAAGATGTTTTATGTGGACATAAATAGGGTTAAATTAATGTTTGTTTAGTTAGGAACAGGATCTCTGTTATAGTTAATTCACATTATTATTATTATTATTATTATTGTTGTTGTTGTTTGTTTATTTGTTTGTTTATTTATTTAATTTTATTTTGGACCCTTGTCACCTAAATACAACTTTACAACCTAAATATAACTAATAATACTGATACTATATACCAATATAATTTTTTTTATTTCAATAGTATTATTTATTTATTTATTTATTTGTTTGTTCTGGTTGTTGTAGTTATTGTAATTAGTTATACGATAAGAAATATACCTGTGCACCAAACTACAGATAGAAAATGAATCATACTCAAACCACCTCCAGAAACGGACTGAGTTGTTATATACAGCAAACTGCTCTGCGGTGAAGATACCGTATATCAAGACACCAAGCTCAATGAACATCAGAGGAGTTTCTCAAAAGAAAATAAACCATCTTCCAAAACAGCATTGGCCTCTGGGTTACCTACAGTGAGAATGTATTTAAATCAACAACTTATGCATTGTGCATGAGAAAGCCGCCAATTCTAAGTGAAGACCATCAGGTTTACCCATGAGGATGGAAGAGAAATATTTCATAAATTATCTTATCATTTGGATCTCAACGTTGCATCTACTTTCCACCTTATCTCTCCTCCTGTGTGTTGAGAATCCATTCTCAGATAGATTTCCATTCCAGAATTCCATTCAGAGAGAGTGAAAATGACATTGCCTGAATCACTAGCACGAGGAACCATAAATATCATTCCTGATTGAACAGCAGCGTGAGCGAGCGCTCCACCACTAAAACAATACAGCCCTCCCTGAGCAGCTCTGACCCGAGGTGAAGGTCAAAGATACTCTCACAGAGAGAGTGGAGCCCTGCCAAAAGAGGCTGGAGAGAAAAACCTTTGTTTCTCCTCACACACTGGATTTAGTCAGAATGCGTTATCTCCTCAGAGAGAGACAGACAAAGCGGATGCCAAGTGCAAGCGAGCGCACTCATGCCATGTGCCAAAACTGCATTCAAATGAAGACATGGAGACCAACTGATGACTACAGTCACACTTTTTACCAGCTTCAAAAACATTTCAAGTACATTGTCCAAGTTCCAAATCAAGCAACACAAAGAACTGAAACAAGAACTGCATGAACTACCATTCAGAAATTTGATGTTTGTACGATTTTTTGGAAGAAATTAATACTTTTGCATGGCTCTTAAAGGGGTCATAGAATGCTACATGCAATTTTACAAGTTGTTTGAACTGAAATGTGTGTTGGCAGTGTGTGTACACAACCACCCTATCATGATAAAAATCCACCCAGTGTTTTTAAAAAAAAAATCTGGTTAAATGTTTTCCCCTTTCGATGTAACGATGTAACGATGGCGCCGACGCTGATGGCTGCCTCCGTGGTGTGCTCTGCAGTTGTTTTTATGTTTTTGTTAGTTTGTCCTGTCTTTAGTTATATCCCTGCAATCAGTTTCACCAGAGACGAATTGCTGGACATTCGGAAGTACACACCATCCAATATTTCACCGGTTTTCGACTATTGTGATGTTTTTCTGGACATTGTTGTCGGGGGAGCTGCGGTGCTGATCAAGCGGTTTAGGACGTGCAGACGGGGGAAGCGAGCCGGCACGATTGTGAAGCTCAGGCAGCGCGGATTCAGGACACAGTTGCCTAGCATCCAGCTGGCGAACCTCCGCTCTCTACCCAAAAAAACAGACGAACTCCTTCTGCTCTCCAGGACAAATAAGGATTTCTCACACTCTGCTACTCTGTTTCACGGAAACCTGGCTGAAAGAAGCCATTCCGGACAGCACGTTGAGTCTCCCAGGCTTTCAGCTGTTCAGAGCGGACCGCGATGCAGAATCAACAGGGAAATCACGCGGTGGCGGGACATGTTTTTACATCAATGAGAGGTGGTGTACAGTTGTAACTGTGTTAAAGAAGATGTGCTTTTCAGATCTAGAAGTGCTTTTCATTAACTTTAAGCCTTTCTATTCGCCGCGGGAGTTTTGCTTGTTCATTCTCGTAAGTGTGTACATCCCTCCGCAAGCACACGTGAGCTCCGCTTTGCAGAAACTCGCTGATCTGATCACAGATACAGAACAACAACACCCGCACTCTGTTTTAATCATTCTCGGGGACCTTTATAAAGCAAATCTCCCTCTCCCGTTAACTGCCAAAATACAGACAGCATGTTACATGTCCCACCAGAGATAGTAATATATTGGATCACTGTTACACTACAATAAAGAATGCATATCACTCTGTCCCACGGTCAGCTTTGGGGCTCTCTGATCACTGTATATTTCATCTTATACCGACCTACATGCAGAAACTGAAATCAGCTAAACCTGTTTTAAGGACTGTAAAAAGATGGACTAATGAAGCATAGCAGGATTTACAAGCTTGTTTTGACTTCACTGATAGGAGCGTCTTTGAAGCTGCTGCCACCAACCTGGACGAGCTCTCAGAGACTGTAACATCATATATCAGTTCCTGTGAGGATATGTGCATCCCTACCAGAACTCATTTAACTTTCAACAACAGCAAACCGTGGTTCACTGCAAAACTCAGACAGCTCCATCAGGCCAAAGAAGATGCTCACAGGAAGGGGAATAATGTCTTGTATAAACAGGCTAAATACACACTGGAAAAGGAGATCAGAGTGGCAAAGAGGAATTATTCTGAAAAAATAAGACTAAATTCTCTTCCAGTGACCCTGCATCAGTGTGGAAAGGACTGAGAGACATCACCAACTACAAGACACCCCATCACTGTGGAGAATCAACAACTGGCAGGTGATCTGAATGATTTCTACTGCAGGTTTGAAAAAACACCCACACCCGCCCTGAACACCTCTCCACACAACCATTCACACCTCCAACAACCCCCTTCTCCCCCACACCTGCAATTCAGATCAGCGAAGACGAGGTGCGCCAGGTCTTCCGGAAGCAGAAAAGGAAAAAAGCACCAGGCCCAGATTGTGTTACACCAGCCTGTCTGAAATCCTGTGGTGACCAGCTGGCCCCCATCTTTACACTGATCTTCAACAGATCACTGGAGCTGTGCGAAGTCCCTTCATGCTTCAAACGCTCCACCATCATCCCGTCCCAAAGAAACCAAAAATTACTGAACTTAATGACTACAGACCTGTCGCTCTAACGTCTGTGGTCATGAAGTCATTTGAAAGACTGGTGCTGCCCACCGGAAGGACATCACTGGACCCTTGCTAGACCCCCTGCAGTTTGCTTACCGAGGAAACAGGTCTGTGGATGATGCAGTTAACATGGGGCTGCATTATGTTCTGCAACATCTAGACAGACCAGGGACTTATGTGAGGATCCTGTTCGTGGACTTCAGCTCGGCCTTTAACATTATCATCCCAAACCTCCTTCTGCCCAAACTATCTCAGCTCTCCGTGCCCACCTCCGTCTGTCAGTGGATCAACAGCTTCCTGACAGACAGACAGCAGCTAGTGAGGCTGGGAAAATACACATCCAGCACCCGTACGATCAGCACCGGAGCTCCTCAGGGTTGAGTACTCTCTCCATTGCTCTTCTCCCTCTACACCAACGACTGAACCTATACTGACCCCTTTGTCAAGCTCCTGAAGTTTGCAGACGATACCACACTCATCTGCCTCATTCAGGATGGTGACGAGTCTACTTACAGACAGGAGGTCGAGCAGCTGGCTGTCTGGTGCAGTCTTAACAACCTGGAGCTGAACATGCTCAAAAAAGTGGAGATGATTGTGGATTTCAGGAGGAACCCCCCTGCTCTCCCTTCACTCACCATTATGGACAGCACTGTGGCTGCAGTGGATTCATTCAGGTTCCTGGGCACCACTATTTCTCAGGACCTGAAGTGGGACACTCACCTTGACTCCATTGTGAAAAAGGCCCAGCAGAGGTTTTACTTCCTTCGCCAGCTGAGGAAGTTCAACCTCCCACAGGAGCTGCTGAAACAGTTCTACTCCGCCATTATTGAATCTGTCCTCTGCACTTCTATAACTGTCTGGTTCAGCTCAGCTACCAAATCTGACCTCAGAAGACTACAGAGGGTAGTCCGGACTGCTGAGCGAATCATTGGTACAACCCTCCCTTCTCTCCAAGAACTGTACTTATCCAGAGTGAGCAAAAGGGCTGGCAGAATCACTCTGGACCTCTCACATCTAGCACACTCCCTCTTTGAACTGTTGCTATCTGTTCGACGCTACAAAGCTCTGAGCACAAGAACGACCAGACACAGGAACAGTTTATTTCCTCAGGCCATCCATCTCATGAACACTTAATAACTGTGGAACACACACTATTTATTCACTCATACACTTATTTATCTAACACTCATACTCAGCCTACACCTCAAATTTGCACATAATATACAGTACCTGTACATACAAAAAAACTGTCTATTGTAATATACCTGTACATACAATTGTCAATTTATATTTTTATTCCTTATTTATTTGTTCTATTTTTATTTTTATTATCTGTTTTTTTTTGTTCTGTCACTGTCATTCTGTTAAACTGTGGAAGCTTCTGTCACGAAAACATATTCCTCGTATGTGTAAACATACCTGCAATAAAGCTCATTCTGATTCTGAATTCTGATTCTCATCGCGAGACGATCTCAGATGCCTGTCTGTGTGATGTCACACAGACAGGCCCCTCCCACGATAGTTTGATTGACAGTAGCGTTTCAGCACAGACTGGACTGGTGTCTTACCTTAGACGCGCCCTGAGTGAGCTGTCATCAGTCTGCCATTGTTTCAACGCAGGAGCAGATGTATAGCAAGAATGTCTCCTAAGCGATTGAGGTGTTCTGTTGTTGATGTAATAATGAACATAGCAGTCATAATTTACTCCCGACATCTGAACCGCTGAACTCGCAGTGGATTACATTTGTTTCTGAAGGGAATGCACCCCCGATCTACATAAATGTGTCTATGTTCGCGCAAATCATTCGTGATCCAGCCTCATATACAGAAGAAGTGAGTATAATGTTTTGTAATGAATCTTTGCAAATCGCCTTTCCTAATAATGTCAAAGTTTCACGATGAATGCGGCTAAAGGAAACAGTCTCTCTGAGAGCAGCTCGGAAGAGAGGGGCGGGGTCAGCATAGCTCATTAAAATTTTAAGGAAAATGCTACAAAAATGGCTTGATCTGAAAAGAGCTGTTTTTGACAGGGTAAAAAATGTGTGTTTTACACTACCATTGAGACATTTTAACCAAACTATCTTAGACTTTTGAAATGGGCATCCTATGATCCCTTTAAATCGATCAAAAGTGGCACCGATGTCTTTTACATTGTTGCAAAAAAAAAAAATAATTCAAATAAACACTCTTCTTTCTGAATGTTCTATTCATCAAAGAGTCTTGAAAAATGTATTAAGGTGTCCACAAAAACATTTAGCAGCACAAGTGTTTTCAATATTAATAATAATAAGAATTATTTATTGAGCACCAAATCAGCATATTTTAATGATTTCTGAAGGATCATGTGACACTGACGACTGAAAATTCAGCTTTGCCATCAAAGGAATAAAATACATTTGATTTTTTGTGTAAACATATTACTGTTTTTACTGTATTCAAAATATGAAAATATGTTTGATCAAATTAATCAAAACCAATCAAACACTGTATATACAGTGCCTTGCGAAAGTAATTTTTTCATGTCTTGTTATGTTGCAGCCTTATGTTAAATTACTTTAAATTACTTTTTCCCACATCATTCTACACTCCATACACCATAATGACAGGTTTTTAACATCTTTGCAAATTTATTAAAAATAAAAAACTTAAATGATTCCATTGCATAAGTATTCACCTGTATATCTGGTATACCTGGGACCAGTATACCAGTATATCTGGGACAGTTGAAATTTAGCTCAGGAGCAGTCATATTAGGGCTGTGTATCACCAGCATGGTACAGAGGCCACAATACAACACGATACGTATCACGATACAGGACTGCACTGCATTTCACCTCAGCAGAATTTAGTAAAACAGCTGTTTATTAAACACTGCATACTATAGTTCCATTTTTAACTATTGGCAGAGCAGGCAGTTGACCTCTGCATTATGAAGGGGCTCCATAACTGTACAACAGTACAATATAGGTAATGGCATATGTTTCATGTTTACATCTTGTTTTTAAGCCCGTAAATAATAATGTACTCGTTCTAATAAATTTATATTGTAATGTACTCATTCTAATATATTAAAAAATCATATTTACATTGCTGGTAGGTTATCATTGCATAAATTAACACACTCTCTATGTTTAAAAAAATAATAATAATTAGAAGAGGTCTAAACTAATGTGCTGTATTCACTGTATCTAACGCACACACACGCTCAGTCACTCACACAGATCACGCTGCGGCCGCACTCAGACATTCAGGAACAAACTTTTTAGCACTGCCCCACAATTTTATCAACTAAATAGCTTAATCGCTCAAGAGCTACATTATCATTCTCAACAAGGAGCTGATAACATCATTGTTTCTAAAGGATTAAAGCCCACAGATTCACTGTGAATAGAGAACGTGGCAAAACGTGGTATCTATCTACACGCATCTCGCTCCTCGCATAAATGAACCCTTGATGAATTACACTTTTCTGAGAATAGAATATTGAAGTGGAGATCGCTAAACTGCAAGGTTACCGGTGTTTTCAGAAAGCAAGCGTGTTTACCCTCAGTGGAGAGAGGGTGCGTGCACATGGTTGCCAGGTTGACAAAGATAAGTAGCACACTTAGCAGATATTCCCATATTGCGCAAGTGGGAAGCTCTGTTTCGGGGATTATGTCTCTTTATATCCGGCAATCCAGTTGTGTTCCTCTGCGGCCAGATTAAACCTTGTTGTAGCCTATATATTATGCTCTATTCAATATTTTTTAGAAACCTCACACTTTTCTGCTTAATTTTAAACACTGTTCTTGTATTCAAATTAAGCACGGTCCACTGCTGCACACGTGCCACAATATCGTATCGTCAAATCTCTGTGACGATACATCGTCGTATCACGTCGTATCACAGCACTAATTCATATTGCTTGTAGATGTTACTACACTTTGAGTTAAGTTAACCGGTTGCAAATTAATTTGAATGGGTATGATTTGGAACGACACACATCTTTATAAAAGGTATAACAGCTGAAAATGCATATCAGAGCAAAAGCCAAGCACTGATTTCAAAGTCTGCCTGGTAGAGGCTCAGAACAGTTTGCGTGCAAGCCACACATCTGGTACGAGTTCAGAAAAAAATCTGCTTTCATGAAGTTCCATAAGCAGTAGCCTTCATATCCATATGTAAGACAGTTGAAACAACGAGAACTCTTCCTTTAGCTGCCTCACGGCCATACCTTGAGCAACTGATGATAGGGCCTGCCTAACTGTCCCAGATGCAAGGTCATTCTATTTTGGCTCCATGATCATATGATCAGATGGAGAACACCTACAGAAGGCCAAACATCATTGCAACATTCCACCGTATCCTGGGTTTATGTCCGGTGCCGGTGCCAGACTCAATCTTCCTCCTCATCAGTGAAGACATACTAAAACCCACTTGGAATTTTGGCAAAAAATCACCGAAAGACCCTCCAGACTTGAAAAAATATCCTCTGTTCCCTGATGAACCTCATTACAACATAATATTTGAAGGAAACATGCACTGCTCATCACCTGCAAGTACACCTAAAAGTAAAGTATGCTGGTAACGCCTCAGGCTGTGGGCTGTTTTTTCAGCGGCAGAGACTGGGGGGATTCGTCAGAGTAGAGGAAAGATCTCATGCACCAAAAATTGAGACAGCACTTGATGAAAACCCAGTCCCTAGCATTCAGAGCCTCAGACTGGGTCAACAGGACAATGCACCTAACACAGCCAGACTACTTATAGATAACTGTGTGAATGTCCTTGAGTGGCCTAGCCAGAGCCTGAGCTTGAACCCAATGAAATGTTTCTGGAGAAACCTGAAAATGTGCTTTTGCCCCCGTCCAACTTGACAGAGCTTGAGAGGTGAGGAGAAGAATGACAGATATTTGCCAAATGCTGATGTGCAAAGCTTGTCTCATCATACCAAAAAGACTTGATGCTGTAAAGGTGCTTCAACTAAGTACTGAGTTAAGGGTATGAATACTTATTCAATGTACTTATTTCAGTTTTTTTTTTTGTATACATTTACAAAGTTGTGACAGTTCCGCTTTTGCTTTGTTGTTATGGTGTATGGAGTGTAGATTGATATGAGGAAAAAAAAGTAATTTAAAGCAGTTTAACATAAAGCAGCAACATAAAAGGTGAAATAAATAATACTTTTGGCAGGCACTGTATATATATCTATATATATATATATATAGAATATATATATATATATAATATATATATATATATAATATATAAACAAACACAAATATAAAAAATGTAATTAGTACTAATAAAAATAGCAAAGCAGCACAGCAAATTATCCTTGCTAAATTGAGTTAAAATTGAGTTAATTTGGAGGGTTTGCAACACATTTAACTTCCAAAACATGACATATTTTTGTATTTAAAAGAATTCAGGGGGAAAAATGTAGAGATAGATTTGACTAGAAATTGAAAAGCTGGCTTTGATATTATTAGTTATTATAATTTTGCCTTGGCAATGCAGCCTTGTTTACATCAGCAGAAAAGCTGTTGCAATGCGATGAACTAAACAAAAACATTTTGTTCTTCAGAATAGTGTGCAAATCAATTTTGATTTCACATTGTCTGCAGAAGAATCGCTCTGCAGCCAGACGGTCTTGATAATCCTTGGATGACATTTTCATCCTGCGTGTTCATGCCCACATTCCTTGACAAAGCTTTCCTCAAACAGACAAGTTGCTTGAGCATTTTTGGTTGATGTAAAGATGACCAGACAGACTCTGCAACTGCAGCAGTATTAGCGAGTGCTTTGAGCTTAAACTACATAAGAAGCACAGGCTGGCAGATGACTCAGTGTGTCACATGGGCCTCGACGGAATTATGAGGCGGCGATGCCATGGCCACACGTCAATTCCGTGTTAGTCACAGTCAAGGGCTTTAAAAGAGCAAGGGCGCTCGGAAGCCTCTTACCCCTGTCGCCCGTCCTTCTTTCATGTTTGCGGCATGGCAAAGTGAGATTTCTCTCTGCTCTTCCTCCCCCCTCATGTTTTCTCACTCTGTGCTTGCCGATGGGGGCCCAGAGTTGATTAATTCATATTCAACAAGCCAAAAGCAAAAGCTTTAAAATAAACACAGCAAACCGACACGTAGGAGCGGGCACGTGGCGGAGCCAGAGAACACCATTGATCCTTTTAATTTCCCTGATCGGCTTGATCGCTAGCGAGTCGAGAGGGAAGTTCTTCATGATTGCATCAATATTTTTTGATTTTTCTCATCCCAAACACCCAGAGCTGTTGTAACTGTGATTGTGCAGCAATTTGAGAATTGGTTTTAGCAAACCGTAATTATTAACATATTCCTTTCAGCTTGAAGTTTAAAAAGTATTTTATTGTGGGAAAAGACTCCGTTTTTATTTTATTTAGTATTAAGCAGACAAGATTATGCAACATCCTGCAAGATTTGCACTATAAAAAAGAGAACAATTTATAAATTATTTTCTAAAATTATAAAGAAAAACAACAGTCCCCCCTTTACGTACTAGCTTCAACCAATTAGTCTGGCCTTCTCTAAATTAAACAAAAAAGATTAGGATAAGACTAAAAACCAAGGATAGTTTTGTTACCCAATTCAAAAAAAAAAAGAATTTGTCCAGAGGATGCATGCGGCAGCGCTTACACACAAACATATAATCCACTACCTGTAATTTGGTAAATAACTTAATTTCGTTTTCGAAAGGAGTCATTTGGCTCACTGCTCATTTGCCCGCTTTTAGATATATATATCTCTTATCTTTTTCCTAGATTATATAGTTATATATACTATACTAATTCCTTCATATATATATATAATATCAGATATTTCAATACAGTAAAATCAGAGAAACATTGCAATATTATTACAAGTTTCAATATTTGTTAATATATTTTACAATTAAGTTTTCCTTGATTCCTGGATGACAAAGCTAGGGTGACCATACGTCCTCTTTTCCCCGGACATGTCCTCTTTTTGGACCTAAAAAATGTGTCCGGCCAGGATTTCTTAATTGCCCATAATGTCTGGGATTCGGCTGTTTTCTTTATCCCGCTCCCTCTGAATTTCTGACCATTGCCACCTGCTCCCGCAATATGTGTTTCCCTCCCGCAATTTTCGTGTCCAGTCCTTTAAACATTCTAATATTGTGTATAATTTTGGCACATCAGGGAGCCACTCTCAGTATGCGGAGTATTTAAATCTCTTTTGAATGAGCATTCGTGCTGGTCACTTTCACTTTCGATTTCGCGATCACACACTCTGTGTAAAGGAAGCACATCTTGCAAGATAAGATATTTGTCAGTGAGCTTAGGATCTGTTAAGCAGCAAATACTCCATGGTGTCAGTCATCTCTCCTTATTCTTGACTCTGTCGTGATCATCAATATGACTACTGTCACCCTTTCTTTTGGATGCATGGTTGCCAAGTCCGCGTTTATTCCACAGAATTGGGAATACACTTTTACACTTTTAAACTGTTGCCATGGGTTGATTTTCCCTAGTGTGTTAAAGGTTTGAAATATTGCATAAAATACGTTTGACTGAAATGCCTGTATTGAAACATTTTGCATTCAACCTGTGATTAAACTTGCATGGACTTTTTCATTAACTGTTCCCTCCTGGTGGAATGACCTGCCCAACTCAATCCGAGCAGCTAAGTCCTTAATCATTTTCAAGAAATGGCTGAAAATACATCTCTTTCATCTTTATATGACCCTCTAACTCTAGCACTCTCTATTCTATTTATATTCTAACTACTTGTTTTATTTAAACATATAAGAGCTTTTAACACTAGCATTCTCTATGCTTTCTTTATTCTTTCTACTTATTTTATTTTTATTTATTATAAATAATGACCTTCTACCACAAGCATTATCAATTATTTTTCTGTTCTATTGACTTGTTTTATTTTTATTTATTCTAAAAACAACACAAGTAAACAAACAAAAAAAAAACGTTGCTACTTATACGTTACAAATGCTACGTTAGGCGAAACCCCGCCTCCTCATAGTGATTTCAAAGGAGACAGAATAATAAGCTTTAAGACAGAATAATAATTTTCTGTTCCTTTTTCCTTTTTTCTGTAAGAGGCTGCAATGACGATATTGAACTTCTGTTAGCATCTTATCTACCAAACTCCTGCAGCAAGTGTTTGTGCAGAGGACAAAGAGAGAGGAAGGTGAAGAATACTAATTGAAAAAATACAGAAAAACCAAAGTGAGGCATTGCCCCATTGTTCCATTTTTAAAATGAATACATAAAGCACAAAGTAGTTCACTAAAAGTTCAACAACATACTTGAACGGATACAGCTCAAAACTTTGTTCACATTTGAGAATGAAAAACATCTTGGTTACTTGAGTAACACTCGTTCCCCGGATTGGTGGGGATAATAAAAAATCTCGCCAGAGAAACCAATCCACTTCGAGTTTAACTAAATGAGCCATTGGACATTGGCATGTGGAATTTACATCTAGCTGCCACACCCCATAGTGCGGGTATAAGAGGCAGCAGGTGCACCGCATTAATTCATGTTTTTGCTGAGGAGCCAAGCCGGTGACCCGGCAGCTCAGCAGTGGTACAGCAACCGTGGTAACAGGACATGACATCTCCATTCCCTCCTTCAGGGAACGAGGGTTACACAAGTAACCGAGACATTCCCTTTCAGTTGGTAGCGCTCCTCCTGCGCATGATATGTTTGATTGCCTCAGACTGCTTCTGCGCCGCGCGAAAACTGCTGGCACCTCTCGATCGGTTTGCGAAAAGGCCCTGCCTGGTGAACAGTGAGCATTCAGGAATTGCACCTTATCAGCTCCCTTCCTACAGATGCTCCAACACAGCCAGAGATGGCGCTCCTGGACCACCAAGGTGGACATCGCATGACCCAGAGACTGTGCAGTTACCTTCGTCGCTCGGAGCTTTGACCTGATGAACCTGCAATAGCACCATGGCGTGAAGGGCAGAGGCCGCCTCCTCACAAGCTCTGTAAGCACTGCCAGTTAGATCTGATGAATACTTACAGGCCCGCGTGGAGACACGGTCCACCCCACAGAGTGGTGGCATCCGTACGGGCACAGTTTGCATCCCACAGACCGCTTCTTCACCCAGGGATGCCCGTGTACCCCAAATAATAAGCTTTAACCCCACCATCGGGGGTGGTGAGGGAGGAGGAGCTGAACGATTGGTTTCTGGCAGTAAAAGGTGCCTTCCACGATCTCGTGAGCTCCTCATGCACCTCCGGGAAGAATGACACCGGAGGAGGGCACTGAGAACCAGCACGGCCCCCACCAACGAACCACTCATCCAGCCTCGAATGGATTCCACATGAGCCTAACATTCTCGGCGGCCCGGAAAAGCATAGCCTCGTCTCTGGTTCCTGATCTCGTGTCACTTCCACCTCTCCTCCCGAAGGGGGGAACGCAGTTGAGTCGTCATCCCCGGAGACAGAGAGCTCACCCTCCGATGCAGCGATTGACATCTGGTCGTCAGGGGGAGCACAGAAGGATACGGGCCCAGGAGAGGGCGCAGCGTGCACCTCCGGCAGCTCTACCGGCTGTGGAGCACTTGAGGGGTGTGAACCTCCTTTGGAGAAGCCCTAACCATGATCCTAAAATCCCCTCAGACTCCACCGGAAGTAGAGGCAGAGGGACTCCGCCACGTTTGACGTAGCGGAGTCTTTTATGCAACTCTGAGATGGTCATAAGGAGAACATGCACCATCCACGAAAGCGTCCTCAGCGATCGTGACTGTCCTGAGGTGCTAGGTAATAACCACATCCAGAAACGCACGGGTGATAAGACATCTTTAAAAAGACACGATCACCCATGTTGCTCTTTTAGGGATTGCTCTTTTATTGCCGAAGCATGCAGGGGAGCTGACCACCGCACACTCCTGGTGTGGCTGTCTAAACGAAGGGCGATACCCATGAAACAGTGACCACTGCTGCTGACTGCCGTAACACCCGCACTAGCTTTGCAATCACTCAAGGGACTTTTTAGTGAACTATTCTTTTAAAACTTTGTTGTTATAGTTATCATTACAGTCATTATTATAGTCATCCTTACATTGAACAGGCCTTTACGCTACAAGTAATTCAGGAATACAAATGCAATAAAAGTGTCATGCCAATAAACCACAAAAAACCACAGGAACTACCGACATTTGTCACACCCGTAAAAAGTAGTTCTTTAATTTGACACAAACATAAGTTCAGTAGTCTGTTCTGTAGATTCTCAAAACAGTGAGGATATTTGTCAAACAATGAAAGCTCCTGTTTGAGAACAATGCATGTGTGAGCTGTTGCTTCCCACTAAACATTCCTGATGAGTCAGTGAGCTATAGTGTGAACCTTGTTCAGTGTATTGAGCTGTCTGAATGAAGTGAATCAACTGAAATGGTGTCTAAGTGCCAGAGAGACAGACACAGAAGACACCTGCAGTCAGTGCGCCTCAGGAAATGTATTCAATGTGTCAGGGTCGATGACAATACAAGACACATGTCAACACGCTTATATTTTTCATCTGAACGACAGATCACCTGTTACAGATGATATATTTAAACAACCTTGACTTGAGAAAGTCAATCATATATATTAAATAAAAATCATGTCCCTTCTGTGCTGCAAATGGGCCTGTGAGCTATTCTAAACAAAAGCTAACAAAGGCAAGAGGAGAACATTCCCATCAATGTAATTCTACAGGAAGGGTTAACAAGATGCTTACATAAGGCATTGGCTGGTAGAATGAACTCAGGCAAGCACAAAAACCATGAACAGGCTCAAGTTAATCTGTTTATTGAAACTGGCATGCCTACAAGGCCGTGTGACACGCAAGCTTTCAGAAAATTTTACGCCACTGTCAACCCAAAATTAACATGCCACGCTCTGCCTTAGTAAATGCACTAAGTGCACAGAAAATGGATATGGAGAAACATTGAATCAAAGAGTCACACACATGGTCAGACAAGCACATTTAAGTAACTATACGTACAAGGATCACGGGAAAAAGAGGTCTGGCGGCTTCATTTGTGGCGATCATTACATGCTTTTAGCATTACTATACTTAGTATAGTATGCATTGATAAGCATGCATCAAATATACTGTATATAACCATCACATATTGCATGCATGCATTGAGGGAAACTCTGGCCTTAAGTCTGGCTCTATATGGAGAAAAATCCTGGAATGTTCAAAGACCTTAATTTCTTTTTGACTAAAGAAAGAAAGACTTGGATGACATTGTGGTGTGTAAATTATCAGAATTTTTTTTTTAATTCTGGAAGTGAACTAATCCTTTAAAAATAAGGTTATGTTAATAGTGAGGCAGTATATTATGCATAATATATATGACATATATTTATGTTTATTTTTATTTTAATTGTCAATGGAAACATAAGTTAATATATACATGTATTTGACCTCCATCTATTTTTTATTTGTCACAATTAACAATCAAACCTATTTTAATACACAGTTATGCTTCACAATTTAGTACTCTCTTTAGGAAGTGCTTTAAGTGTTAAAGTTACGAAAATGTTCTTATATTCTTTGATTAATAATATCAGTTAACACGTCATTATGCCATTGAATAACGTTACTTTAGCAATCACAAATTCCATGTCTTTGTTAAAAGCGGTACTGTAACACACAGTGAGGAAGAAAAAATCTATCTCATCTATCTATTCTATCTATCATCTATCTATATATATATGATATATATATTAATATATTCATATATATATATAGATACGGTAATAGTGGTAAGAATGTGTAAATACTTTATAAAATATGTTATATAAATGTTTAAATAAAAAAGTCCACGGGTGGATTTTAAGTTGTTGGCTGACTCAAAAGTAAGAAAATCCGTATGAAATTCAGACTCAAAGTGGAGGCGGTGTATTAGCATAGCATGAGTGCTCAGATAGGGCAGCATTTTTAAAGTTAGCAATATGCACCATATCAATAAATAAAAAGGCCAGAAAATACTTAAAAAATGACAGAAATATAGATTATCTACGCAAAATGAATTGACATAAATGGGTCGGAAAAAACCTGCTTTGAGAAGCACGAGGCTCAAGTGGCACACTGCATTAGCGAAGAGGACAAGATCTTTTGCAGTGTCTTGTGTCATATCTTTGCTGTGGGGGAGGAGACGCAAGGTTAAGTTTGCCGAGCTTTGAAGCTAGAGGCGAAAGTACAAAGAGGAAGAAATTAAACCAAAATGAGACACATTAAGGTTCAGGGTCTAGGCTTAGTTATGACCAGCTAAGCTAAAATGTAAATGAGTGCATTAAGCCAAAATTAAAAGAGTGTGAGAGTGTTTGCACTCCATAAAATGGAGTGGACTACAAAGACTTTTCTAACAGACTATTAGGAACGGAGACGACAAAACCCTGATAAATAGCTGAAGCCATGGCCTAGCGGTTATCACATGTCCTCCACACACACTGAGCCGTGGCGCCCATGTGGAAGATGAATATGTCCTGTTTCAGTACATCCTCCATCATGTCTAAAAACTATTTTCTCTCTCATGCTTAAATAAAGCTATCCATGCCATCTCTTTCAGAAAAATAGTTCATACTTTGAAATGCCAACTTCCAACAAAATTTGAAAATAAGAGACAGCATCATGGACATTTAAACTGAGGGGACACCAAGTGAGCAAAGAAAAAAGTGAATATAATTGCATATAAGATTAAAATAAAGAAATAAGTGTACTTACAAAAAAATGTTATACTATTTCCATACACATACACACACACACGCGAATCAAACATAGCGTTAGATCTGGCAGGTCACATTAGTCAAGCTCATGTCAGCTGACTCGCAGCTGATCTACGTCTACCTATAGGGATGCAACACCAAGCACAGCACCCATATATAAGGTCCTTCAGTATTAACAGCAGCTTTTGTGTTGCTCAATAGCTAATTACCCACCTCCATCCCCAACTCCTCCTCTATTCCAGTCAGGATTCGGCCTTCTGACTCTCCTTTGAATCAGACTAATTTCTAAAATGTTTACATTCAATTATTTAACATAAATGATATCTGCAATACATTGATGTTGGTTCTGTTCTGATTACCCTGAGGGGGTTATTGCTGCTCTCCCTCCTCTCATCCATGCTAGGCTGCATGGATGCGCAGGGAGTTCTTGCCCAGAACAGAACCATACCGCCAATCCAAACTGTATGCTAATTGTTAGTCATCTTTGATAATAGTGGTTCTGACAGAACTTTAATAATAATTTAAAATATGAGGCGGACCTGGATACGGGTCCAAAGTCTCGTTAAAAATGTTTATGCTTCATTTACATACCCTTCCTTATATGGTATCAGCCCATATATGGGTTCATTTGAAAGCTTGGAGTGTCTTCCCTTTTGGTTTTTATATTCATAAAGCAGTACAATTAAGCTTAGAAATGTATTCGTCCCACACACGATTTTCCGCCTAACCATTGCAAATTTTTTTTACAAAGAATGTGTATTTTATATATTTTTCACAAAAAAGTCAAGTCATATATCAAAAGAAAGCTCTCATTCTCAGGAATTTGACGATGTAGATTATGTCATTGTGTAACAATCACAGATCGAATGATCTTCAATAGAATCACGATTTTGTCACCTCTGAGCGAATTTACATTTATACTCGTAGCACTGCTTCAGTCAGCCGCAAACAGCCACAAATATCTATATACTCTATAATATATTTTAGATTAGGATCTCTTCTTTCAAAAAAGACCATATTCACGTTTCTGCATGCTTCCATCGGTGAGATATATAGCGTTTTGTCCAGATTGCGCAATAGACGTGCTTATGGCAAATACAGATCTCAGATCTCTAAAACATCAGAGAGCTGGCTGTGCGCGCTTATGATATGGGGAGTGCCAGCGCGTCTGATGTTTTATAGATCTGTATTCGGTTGTGGACTGCAATTGGTCAGATTACATGTCTCTCAACTCCGCGGCCATTTGACACCTCTGCGTCACTAGAGGGGGGAGAGGGGGGTCTTGCATCCGGGAATGTACGCTGTACATTGGGGGCTGTAGTTTGTGGACTCTGTGTTTTGAAGGCGAGTTTCCCTCACGGAAAGGATACTGCACATGCGGCTCGGATTTTATCAATCTATGATAATCATATTACAAGTTATATATGGTGAAAAACGTTCAGCGGTGCCGTGGAGAGGAATGAACGCGCGTCTGGTAAGGCTTTATGAGCGTGTTTGCGCCGTTTTTGATATTTGAATCTTTGTTTTGAAAAGTAAAAGCACAGCTAGCAATCTGATACACTGTTTATAGACAGAAAATTACAGTACATTATGCATTTCAGTAAGTATACAATAACGCTGGATACAGGAGTGAGTCAATGATGAGGTGAGAGGATGCTGTGATCAGTTATCCCAAGACAGAATGCAAATAAATGGAATTAGATAACAGCTGGAGGATATGGATTCTGTTTGATTGTGATAGCACCAGTATATTTTATAATGTAATAGACAGTCTGTGCATCTGAACTAATTCAAAGAGTGTAGAATAACAATATTGGAAAATTGGTCCATCGCTTGTGCCATGTCGGATATACTACTTAGGAAAACATAACATACATTAATTCAATTAATAATCATTTAAGGCTTATGGCCCGAGTAAAATACGGTTGTGGGGTTAATGCTGTTGATAAAGCCGTTTTGCCAAGGAAACTCACAAGAAACATTAGATGCAGAAATAGACAATTGACTCACTCACAGCTGAATGTAATAACTCCTTTTTAGACGTGTTTATTTGAAAGAGTATTTGTTGTACTTTTTGGCAGCTAAGGTTGGGGGGTTAGCGTCTTTGGACTCGAGTGGTGCATCAAAACAAAGTAAATGCGAGAGAGCTGGACCTATAGAACTGATTACAGGAATTTTCAAAAAATATTGGTTTCAAAAACTCAAAACACTATGTTTTTTTTGTGTTTATTAATATTTGAAAAATATATAATGTTATTTATAAAGAATTACACTCATATTTTATAGTTCAAAGGGTTTTCTTTACAATGAAACCATTTTTTTTTTCATTTCCTCCACTGTATGTGTGTAGGGTAAACATTTGAATTTGAGTATGTCAAATTTAGGTGAAAATACCAAAAAAAACGCCCTGAGCATAAATGGTTTTAATTGCTAATGCTTTTATCACGGTATGCGGTATTATAACGATGTTGAAATTTAGTTTAAAAAAAAGTGCTGTCATAATACAATATAACATGTTTAATAACATTTTTCTTATAACAAAAACAACTGAACATTTAAATACAATAAAGCAATACAGAAAAACGTATAAAGTTAAAAGTTTTACACAGAATAAAGTTCAAAAGAACTATAAAGACCAATAGGTAACACTTTACAATAAAATCTCATTAGTTAATCTTAGTTAATGCATTAACATTAATAATGAGCAATAGCTACATTAGCTACAGAAGTTATTAATCTTTGTTAAATCTTTGTTAAAAAAATAAGTCTTCGTTCATGTTAGCTCATTAAATAACACAGTTGCAACTTTAGTTTTTAACGTGTTATTAAATATTGGAATTACATGAGATTAATGAATGTTCAGAATAATTTTTCGTTGGCAGTTTGTTAACTAATGAATTAACTAATTTTAAATAATGAAGCCCTAATGTAAAGTGTGATCGAACAATAAACACTTTCAAACAATATCTAGGGCAAGTTGTAGTCCAGATTAAAATGTAAAAAAATTTTGAAAATAAATAGCCTATAAGTCTAAATATTTAAGTATTTGGCGCTTTGATGAACATCATAGCAAATACACAAAGCTGAATGGCTGTTTAATAATTTAAATATGTTTCAGAAACAGAAAGTAGTGCAGCTGCTTTGTTTACAGGGTTTACAGGTAACGGCTGCATTTAAATGAATTACTATTATTATTATTATTTCTGCAGTTTAGCGCTATCTGCTGTCAGAGAGTGAAAGTGTGATTTCATTCAGCGTCTTCTTCACGTTCCGCCATGTGCTTCTCATCCGCGCATATTTACATCAGAGAGCGCACGCATCTTTCAGGCAGCATACAGCGGTGTTGTGCATTTTGACCAGTTGATGGAAAAAATATTCTTAAAATGCATTCAAAATTCTGAATAATTTGTAATATATAATTATTCACGCTATTTAGAAGTGCCCACGATAACAATATTGTGCATATTCATTACCGTGATATATCGCATTACCGAATACCGGCACAAGTCTACCTACAACTACAGAAAACAAAAAAAGTTCTGAATAAAAACAACCAATTTACATTTCTGCAATGTTGCTGCCAAAACCAAAAACAAACTACTAGCAAATACCAGCCATAATCGCTAGATAATAAGTTCTTTTAGAACCTTAATTGCCTTTATGAGGAAGCCAAATGTTGGAGTGGAACTAGGCAAGTCAATAATTAGCAATCAATGACATGAGAACAGTTTGTATCGCCCCAGGCCATTCTCATTAGTCTGTTTAATACATGTGAATATACCCTCAGCTAGTCAATCTCTGATACCTTTTTGAAAGATCACTTTCATAATCTTCACATGATAATGATCTGAGTCTCTCAGCCCCATATTTAATATTTAAACAGAATCAACTCTCTCTCTTCAGTAACTCAAACACTGATGCAAACAGGGCTGCATGACATCGAAATAAAATCAATATTGCCATATGGCTTTGTGTGACTGTCATATCGCACAGACTGCGATTAAATATATTTTACCAGTTTCAAAGGGAAGTGTGGCATTTACACACATGTAGTTATTGAAACTTTCAAAACTAAATATTGCAATGATTTTTCCAATACACATGCACTGGAAGGTGATAAGTATGACAGGTGAGTGTTGGGAAGGGAGTGACGTCTGGAGGGGATCATGAGCAGATAATGTAGTGTGCATGTCTTATTTATGAGCTCTCATAATGGAGCAGGAGGGTTGGGATGGAAAGCACTGTCTGGAATATGACATAACGTCGACAGGGAACGACTTTATGGTTCCGTGTTGTGCTGTATATGCGCATAATCATCTGAGTGTGTGTTTTCAAAGATGCCCTATTAGAAACGTCCACTGTTTCTAATATGCACATTTTCTAATGAAGCACCACATTAAATGGACTGTCTAATACTGTGCGCTTTGATGAAGTGTGTGATGTAATCCCTCTTAATCAGGCAATTTATTAATGATCTGCACATGCAGGGTGTCTAAAAACCATGAAAATGCTGCATTTGAATACTGCCAAGAAAAACAGAGACAGAGAGAAAGAGAAAACTGGTGAAACAGTTACATTAAGTCAAGTAGCTTCCTCTGCAGAATCTGGTCCTTGAATAATGCAGGCTGAAGTGAAATAACTTATAGTGAATAAGTTATAATAACTTATAATAACTGAAGTGAAACTTCAAGTAACTTAAGATCACTATGATACAAACTAAAATTTGTAATTTAAAGATAAAATATTATATATATATATCGATATATTAGTGGCGTCCGTGCAAATTGGCGCAAAAAGAGCTCCATTCATAATCACTAAAAAGCTGTCACTCATCTTAGTTAATCTCGATCTCACAAAGATACATTATCATTAATGCTGCACAATGAATCTCATATTAACATTGCATCAACACTTTGATATAATGAGATGATTCATGCTGAACACAATACCTGAAAAAAAAAATTGGGCGATTTGAGCAGTGAGTGGATTCTAACTTAAACGCCTCTGATTCAAGACATCAGCGCTAGGTCGTGATTGTCTACATTGCTCAATGCTGAAAAAACATGTTGAAACAGAAATCGATCGCCAGAGCGCAAACCATAACACACTGGATAGTTTGCCAAATCCACAATCAAATGCAATTAATATAGCTTTAACTGAGGGTGAGTTTGATTCCGTTTGAAGGTGCTTAGCACCCTCTAGCACCCCCATAGAACCGGGCCTGTCTGCATCTGGTCGTGTTTAAATGTGCCATTTTCCCTGGAAGTCATGCGAGTTATTAATAAAGAGTTTAATAGAGTTGTTATGTTTGGAATCCTTTACTAGGACTTGAATGTTTCTCAAATTCCTCTCATTACTCTTTTCTACAGCGATGAGTAGTTTCTCTGTGTTAAACATGAATCACAGATCATCTGTGCCACAAACAACAGCAAATAAGGCCAGGTCACACCAAACAAAATAGTGAATTATGTCTCAGTAAAGCCTGAAAAACAATAACTAAAACATGAAAAAGGTACAGAAGTGAGACTTTGGTAGCTGGAAATACATGAACAAAATTATTTCTTAAGTCAGGACCTCAACTGTCACGGGACGGTCAGGAAAGCACACCGTGTAAACAAAGGGTCTGGGTCCAAATGCAGGTGAAAACCTCTTTATTCCAACAGAAAGGCCAACAAGGCAAAACAAAAACAGGTCTAGGGACGACGAACACCATTACCTTACACAATACAGCCAGGCCGAGTGGTGAGTGAGAGGAGAAGATATAGTCAGTGACAACGGGGCACAGCTGAGGGTGAGTGTGATGAGTGAGTGACTGAACAGGTGTGTGGAGTTTGGGGAACTAGTGTAATGAGTGAACAGGTGTATGAAGTTAGGGGAATGGAGTCCGGGAGATGGCGCCCTCTGGAGGAGAGAGGGAGAAATGCAGGGCCCAGACTCATGACAGGACCCCTCCTCTAAGGAATGGCTTCCAGACATTCCAGAGTGCCCCCCCCCCAGGGGAACGGCCGAGCGGGGCTGGAGTAGGGGGAGGGATGGGGGGCCCAAGTCCGTGTGGTGGCGGGGTACCCGGGGCCTGGGGCAGAGCCGGTGGAATGGGCACCCAGGGCAGAACCAGCGGCCACCCCAGCGGTGCGTGTGGTGCTGCCTCCCCGGAACCGGTAATGGCGGGCACCGCCGCTTGGGGAAACTGCGAGCGGGCACCGCCGCCTCGGGAGGATTGTGAGCGGGGACCGCTGCCTCGGGGGAACTGCGAGCGGACACCGCCGCCTCTGGGGAACTGAGAGCGGACACCGCCGCCTGGGGGGAACTGAGAGCGGGCACCGCCGCTCGGGGAAAACTGAGAGCGGGCACCGCCGCTTAGGGGAAACTGAGAGCGGGCACCGCCGACGCTCGGGGAGGAAACAGAGATGCGGGCACCGCCGCTTCGGGGGGAAACAGAGAGCGGGCCACCGCCGCTTCGGGGAGGAAACAGAGGAGCGGCACCGCCGGCTTCGGGAAAAGAGAGCGGCACGCCGTCGGGGACAGAGCGCGGGCACCGCCGTCGGGGAAACAGAGAGGGCACCGCGCTCGGGGAAACAGAGCGCGGGCACGCCCCGCTTCGGGGAAACAGAAGCGGGCACCGCCGATTAGGGGAAACAGAGAGAGGCACCGCCGCTTCGGGGGAAAAAAGAGAGCGGGCACGCCGCTTCGGGGAACAGGAGAGGGCACCGCCGCTGCGGGGGGGGGGGGGAAAGGGGAAACCGAGAGGGGACCGCGCTTCGGGGAAACAGAGAGCGGCACAGCGCCTTAGGGGAAACAGGAGAGGCGGGCACAGCGGGCCCTTTTCGGGGGAAACAGAGAGCGGGCACAGCCGCTCGGGAACAGAGAGCGGGCACAGCCGCTTCGGGGAAACAGAGAGCGGGGCACCGCCGATGCGGGGAAACGAGCGGGGGCAATCGCCGCTGCGGGGAAACAGAGCGGGCACAGCCGCTTCGGGGAGGAAACAGAGCGGGGCACCGCCGTTCGGGGAGGAAAAATGAGAGCAGGGAACCGCAGCGTCGGGGGAAACACTGGAGCGGGCACTGTCGCCTCGGGGACATCGTGCGCGGGCACTGTCGCCTCGGGGACATCGTGCGCGGGCACCGCCACCTCGGGAACATCGTGAGCGGACACCGCCACCTCGGGAACATCGTGAGCGGGCACCGCCGCCTCGGGGACATCGTGCGCGGGCACCGCCGCCTTGAGAGCCTTGCGAGCTGACCACGCCGCTCGCACCGACATCAGCAGGGATTCCTGCACGCTGCGTATCAGCCCGGGAAGCACCGGGAACGGGCGTGAGGTACTGGGTGCGGCAGACGAGGCCTCTGACGCCCCGTGGATTGCCGCTTCGGGAGGACTGTGAGCGGGCTCCGCAGCTAACTCCACCCTGAAGGCTGAACCTCTCAAATGCAGAGCCAGGTTAATGTAGTCCTCCAGAGACTCATCGGGGACCAGTATGGCATCAGGGATGAAGGGCTCGGATAGGCATCCCCAGCAAAAAGAACATGAGGCAGGTTTTCCTCCGGGCCGGACTGGCGAGCCACTCCCCACGAAGTCCCTGGCGTAACCTCATGCTCCGGTTCCCTGGCGGCCATAAGAAAATTCCCCAGTGACACCATTATGATGGAATGTAGTCTGTAACGGGGACGGTCAGGAAAGCACCGGTAAACAAAATTCTCTGGGTCAAAGCAGTGAAACCTCTTATTCAACAGAAAGGCCAACAAGCAAAACAAAAACAGGGCTAGGGACGACGAACCACCATTTACCGTAAACAATCAGCCAGGGAGAGTGGTGAGTGAAGGAGAAGATATAGTCAGTGCACGGGGCCAGTGAGGGTGCTTGTGATGAGTGAGTGAATGAACAGGTGTGTGGGAGTTTTTGTGGGAATAGTGTGTATAATGAGTGACAAGGGGTGGGGGGTTGGGAATGGGAGTCCGGGAGATGGCGCCCTCTGGAGGAGAGAGGGAGAACACCAGACGCCAGACCCTGACACTCAACATGCTCTCAGACTGACTCATTCCTGATGAATTACACAGAACTTTCAGTAATTAATTTATTTGAATAAAAAGTTCATTCATAAACGAAAATTATCTGGGGGACACGAAAAGAGAACATTTAGCCTAAATAATGTACTTGTTCTTTTGCATTCCATTTGGGTTTGGAATGACATGAGGGTGAGTAAATTATGGCAATTTTAATTTTAGGGTGAGCTATTCTTCTAAGCTAATTATGGCATTTAAATGCTCCTGTATCAATTCCATTCCCTATGTCCAATAACAAGCCAACATCAGTGCCTTTCAATATTCTCTGCACTCTCTCTTGAATGGCAAAGCCTTGTGGGACACCAAGCCAAACAGCACAAAAACCCTTTCAGCCTGACTTGGCTTTGCCAAAAATTGTGATTATGTTGTCTTCACATCGGCCCTAAAGTCTAAGACATGGAGTCAGATCCTATTTCCTTCTTTGCACTGCCAGCATTTGGTGTTCTACATCGAGTACCGCCTACAAACTTTTAACATCTTGCTTAGTATTATTATTATTATTGCAGAAAAAGAGAAAAGTACCCTGAAGCTATAGGAATCGATAAAAGGGGGGAGGAAAAAGCTGGAAAGTTTACTTGAGGGCCATACGCACATAAAGCTTTTGCACAAGTTTCAACATGATTGATGCTACGCATAAGATGTTCTCGCAATGACACTACTGGGGCGATATATACATATAAAAGTAATTGTTTAAATGAACTGAAGTATACTAAACAGTTTTTTGGGGTTGAATTTTCAGCAAAAAACTGCCATAGTATAGTTACTGCTGGCAAAAACCTTATATCATGATCATTTTTAATCATACCTCCAAGTCATGTTTGAGCAAAACTGTTAAAACCAGATACTCAAGCAGTATTAAAACTGTAAAAAGTGTATTGTGGGCTGTTTTGAATAACAGCATCATTTAAATGTGCTATTTTAAAAGTAGTTCGCTCTTAGCTAGAATTAAATTCAGCCCATTAACATCCACAGTGGCTCATGTTTACACTGATGCATCTATTCTAATATCACACAGTCAAGGTGGGATATTAACATCCACACCAACCAAATGCAAATACTTTTTCAGCAAGTGTGGGCAATTTTTGTCTTATCCACCAGCTATTGTCATGTAAAACTAAACTGGCTGTTTTTGGTGTAAGAAACATTATAAGAGCACTTCAGGGAGAAAAAAAAACTCTACAAAATTGTGGAAAATGAGCCTTTTAAAACTAATACAACCACAGGCATACATCAAAATAAATCTAAGAAGGCAGACAAAGTGAAAGAATGCCAGCTACGATTAACTCATATTTGGTTCAAAACTCAAAAGTACTGAAACTGATTGGTGTAAATAGAAATGGATTGTTTTTTAGTTTTTTAAAATGTATTTTCACGCTTAAAAGAATCTAAAGCAACACATTTCTTTGGTGTAACTACAAATTAATTATTTTAAATTCAAATTAAATTTTAATACTAATACTATGTAGTTATATGCTTATAAAAATCTATATTAGCAACATGCTAATATTAAACTGGAGTTATTGTATTTGTTTGGTTTACAAGTGTTTGGTGTCTAAGTCATAACTAGAAATTGATTATTTTAACCAGATCTTGCACATGCTGTGTAGTTTGATGCTTGTAAGAATCTAAATGAGCAATATGCTAATGTCAAACTGAGGCTGAATTTGTCTGGTGTAATTAGAAATGGATAATTGTATCCAATACTTATGCTTCGTAGTTTTCTGCTTGTAAGAATCCAAATTAGCAATATGCTAATGTCAAACTGAGGCTGAATTTGACTGGTGTAATTAAAAATGTATTATTTTATCCAATACTTACATATACTGTGAAGTTTTTTGCTTGTACAAATCTATATTAGCTACATGCTAACATTAAACTGGAGCTGGATTTGTCTGTTGTAATGCACTAATTTAACCAACATTTGTGTATGCTGTGAATTGTATTCTAACAAGAATCTACACATACAACATTTGTTTATTGTAACTACAAAGGACTTTTTTTTACCAATACTTGCATATACTACATAGTTGTATGCTTGTAAGAATCTATATTAACAACATGCTAATGTTAAACAGAAGCTGAATTTGTTTGGTTTAACTAGAAAATGATTATTTTACCCAATACTTAGATTTCCAATTAAGTTTTATGCTTGTTAGAATCTATATTAGTAACATGCTACGGCTAAACTGGAAACGGTTTCCGGTGGTTAGGATGTTGCGCTAGAAGGTAGCTGTCTATACTATGCAGTACACAAAACACAGCTCAGGTTTTCATACTGGAGCAAACCTTTGCATCTACATATGTGCAAACAAAGAGATGGCGGCCGTTTCATCAGAACAAGCAAAAAAAAGCGAGCAAGAGGATGCATCGTGAGTTTGAGACCGAGCCAGCCAAAGGGGCAGTCTGTGTCTGTACCCTTGAACTGTGTTCTGCCTTCTCCGCAGCTCGAGACCACAGGGACTGCTTTGAATTGCAGAAAGGTCAGCCAGAAAGATTGAACAATCTCCAAGAGAACTGCATATACAGCACCCGCAATCTCCACCACACACAGCTGGGTCTCTGGATCAATCCACTCTTGCCTGTTGTTCCTGTCTGTAGATAAATAAGGGTCTGCACACTTCAAGAGTATTGTCACACCAAAATATTCCATCTAAATAAATAAAAAAGTCAACATTATATCAAAAGAAACTACGTTTTTTAGTTTTTTTTAATTAAATTGCATTGCTTTTGATTCATCACTAAGATGCTTACAAAAACAAATATCTTCACTCATGTGTACATGCAATTTTCATTATTCTGAGTATTTGCTAAGATGTGTCGTTATTTTTACTGCCATTATTATGCACAGCACAAATGATGATCTCACATACAGCACGTGTGTTACTGGCCACTGTTTTAATCTACTTCTCTCAAATACAAAACCCATTTCTTTGAATGAATTGGATGATTATTCGACACCATGATGAACATCAAAATGTGCCTAAATCTCATTATAATCACATTATGAGCATGCATGTAAACATAGACAATGACAGCAGATGTGCACTGATTGAAGGAAACTTGTGGAAGTGCTTCAGCACGAGCTTCTAGGAATCAGACATGCAAAGATGAATGGCCGAATTTTTAACACAGATTTGTCTTTGTGTCAATCGATTCGATTCCTAATCAATACCTGAGAGTTTATAAAAACCCACCCTGGACAAATGCATCTCTCCAATCTTCAATCGCTCACATGCACAATCAGGTTCAATTCCCACAGTAGCTAATTTAAGAGCTTTGCTTGCTTCTCCAAAACACGCTGACCCTGGGTTCTTCACAAGAGCATCCTTTCGCAATAAAAACAACATCTCAATAGAAAGCAATCTGGCCAATCTTTGCCTTACAAAAATAACTTTACATATACTACAGTACAGTTTATGAAGTATTGTAGCTTTCCATAAGCAATCTCTGGCCTTCAAGCAAAACTGCCTCTTTTTTAATGGAGACCAACATTTGCTACCTTGTGCTTATTTAAATGGAAAAGCTGCACTGCAATGCAATTTTTCCTGGAAAAGGAAAGTTCTGTCATGTTGCTCTCACATGTCATTCTAAACCCATATGCTGTTACTTTCCATGTGGAACACTAAAGGAGTAACCACAGGTTGTTCCAGCAGCCGACTCTGCACAATATTTTGGATAAAAGCATCTACTAATCTACTGCACTTAGGCATAAAAAACAAGATGTTCCCAGAATCAAAGAACAGAACTAATACAAGCTCAAAGGAATATCTATCAGGTATCAAGAAATTGCTTTCAGTGTCAGAAAAACTTGCTGACCTTTCAAGGCTGGTCATAAGCAAAAATCTACACAGACGGGCATGCTTTATGAAGTATTGGTGAGAGCATGACTCACAGGTCCAGCTTTTCCGAGGTGAAACAGATTGTGGTCATCCGTACGTATTGTTTCAACAACACAGTATATTTATCAACTTGTGTCACTATAGAATCACTGAAGTGAATTACCACACCAAAAGAAATCAGTCACTGACAAAAAAAAGTACTATAATATAATGAAATATTTTAGATTTCACATGGCATGTATGGCTCAGGTGATTAATTGGCTCCAAAATTTCTGGGGGATCATGTGTCACCCGGGCAACTGCTATGAGATGACTGGGAATGATTTTTGTAGGCACTATCAGACTCCTTGATGCTAACCAACTAAACCTTGCCTGCTTGTTTTGAACCTTTGGACTTCCCTGATACTTAATTTACCTCCTTCTCCTTTATCTGTAATATTGTTTCTCTAAGAGGGTCTCTGGGGTGTGCTTCCATTAATGCACCGTGTTTGTGGTCAAGATGAAAGATACTGTGCAAAGCGGATAACTAAATGAAATTCTCAGCAAGTTTCAACTCTTCCTTGCTTTTCTGTCTTCATTAAAGTGTAAAGCTCTTCAACTTCAGTTCAAAAGAACACCTGGCAATCGAAGGAGAAGGCAGAACGGGACACTGAGCTTATGCTTTCAAAATGCCCCCAAAAGTGCATTCAAATACAGCATCCTTCCTCAGGGGACGGGAAACAGTATTTACTTGCTTTACTGGATAGTGGGCATCAATGCAGCATGAAAGTTTAATCTACGAAGAGAAATACATTTCATGGATGATCGGTGAACTCATTTTGTGAAGATCCATAAAACTGAGCTTAGATTAGCGGGCCAGAAGTTATAACCCGAATACCTTTAAATTAATGACTTCACTGGAGATCTGTTATGAGGGACCTCTGCTCGTTTTCCCTCTGGTGAATTTCTCGACGTGTAGCGCTTTGTTCAAAAAGAGAACATGTCGTCTGTTCCCTGGTATAAATGGTATAAATTGTCCCCTGGTATAAATTGCATCCGTATTTCAAAGAGATTATATTCTTAATCATTTGCAGTTTCATTGTGGATTCGTTCAAATGCTATTCTGCATGAAATGGATTAGGTGCTTAATTCAGAGCAGGGGAAAAGTTTGACTTTTGAATGGAAGCTGAACTGAGACATAGGACTGTTACTTCCCTAAAGGGAAATAGTACTACAACAGTGTAAAAAGTCAATCTGTAAATCTACCTTGTACTAACAAGCCCTCTATTTCTTGATGTGCCATGCAACAAACTGTGTAACTAACAACTCCTCTTCTCCTGTATTTCTATATTTAAACCAAGCTCTTCTTTAGCTACAGTATGCAAAAAAAGTTTCAACAAGAAGCTTTCTATGACTAAGTTGATTAACTTTAAAAGCAGTTTACTAAACATACTAAGTAACTTTTTTCCAATGTGGAAAAAGTACAAGCCCACTGTTGTATCGACCAGGAGAACATGAACAAAAACTTACTAAACAGATTTGCTAAAATGAGATCTCAGTGCAGTATTACGGGCAACATCTTCTAAGCTTTCTTGTCCTAGCTAATAAGCTCCCATATTTCAGCCTAAAGTTCAGTGTCATCCATGTTCTGCTAATTAGGCTAAATTAAAAGGGCAGTAAAATTTCTCGTGTGCATCCAGGGTTAACAATGTATAAATAATAGCTCTTCTTACAGTCAGTAATTCAGGGTACAAGACAAAAGGGATGGACAAAGAACCATGTGACTGAATGTGTTAAGGGATCTTGGATGTTCTTTCTGTGAAGGCTTTCTTCTGTTGAACATAAAATATGATATTTTAAGGAATACGGTTAACCAAACATTTGATGGTCCCCACTGACTTCCATAGTAAGGGGAAAAACAAATTAAGCTTTAGCGTTAGTTCTGGCAGGTCATGTGAGTCAAGCTTGCATCAGCTGATTCTCAGCTGATCACATCTACCTATAGGAATACGACACCTATTGCGGCATTCCTATATAAGCTCTATTCAGTATTATTCAGCAGCTTTTCAGCTTGCTCCGGAGCAAATTACCCTCCTCCATCCCCAGCTCCTCCTTTTGCCACAGTCAGGACTTGGCTTTCTGATATTCCTTGCTAATCAGACTCCTTTATCTTGAATAAAGTGTTACACTTAAATATCATTAAGTACATTAATGATATCTGCCTTGTTCTGTTCTGTTAACCCTAGGGGGGTTATTATTGATGCTCTCCCTGCTCATTCATGACAGGCTGCATGGATGGGCAGGGAGGTTTTTGCCCAGAACAGAACCATACTGCCAAACCAAACTTATGCTAAGTATCTATCATTTTTGCTGATCGTGGCCGACAACTTATGTTAAGGTGGAGGTGTTTGGTTGCGCACATTCTTCAAAATATCTTCATACTGATTTTGAACATCATGACAGAATTTTCATTTTTGGGTGAACTATTTCTTAAATCCTGTTTAAGAAATATCCCAGTCCATAACAATCTATACTGAGCAGCTACAGTCAAGCACTAACCTCTGAGGAGTTTACAGCTTGAAGATATGTTAAGCTGGTTTCACAAACACAGCTATGCATTTAAATAATTTTGCTTTTGGCTGAGGTGATTTGTCTATATTTTTAAACCTTCTTGGACTATCACTTTTACAACAAAATGTAATATTCTTTGCCTTACGGAAATTAAAGTACATATGCCTGATACACTCTCACACTGGACCTGCGCCATCCCTAATGCTGAGCCCTGGTTAAGTCAGATGAGCCCCTACCAAAAAACCTCAGACAGGCTCCCTGAAAGAGGGAGCACACACACTTAATTCTACAGCTAAGTGCATGGCTGCAAAAAGTGAAGGCAATACTGTGGGAAGAGGAAGTCAAAGTCCTCAACGTCCCCATCACGGTGTCTCAAATACATCTAAAGGGCAGGATTACAGACAGGAAGGAGAGAGATTGAGAAAATCCCTTTTCTGTCCTTGATAACTCCATGAGAATGCATGGAGAATTGGTTCCTTCCTTATTGGAATTCCAGAGGCAAGGGTTTGGCTGAAAATCGAACACTAAAAACTGTACAGATGGTGATCGTCCAGTTAGTGCAAACCAGCTGTAGTGCAATTAGGCAAGACTCTAAAAAATTAAATAGATTTAATGAAACTGATTGTTCACTAAAATGTGCTAGCAGATAATGAGAACCAACTGTACAGAAAGATATGGACAGCAGGACAGAGAAACAACGACATTTTTTGACAAAAAAGACTGCATTTATCGGCCACATTCTAAGAAAAACCCCACTTGCCACGTATAATCAAATAACAGCATCCAAGACAGCAGGAAAGAAACATGCATTCAAAATCACAATTGCAGATCATCAGTTCAACTTCTATCAGACATGTTTCTTGACATACAGCAAGGAAAGGAAAGAATGATGATGTCACCCCCCCTCCAAAAAAAGAATCACCACGTATATTAATATATATATATATATAGATATATAATATATATATATATAAAGTAATAATAATTGGAAACCTTCAATTAACCAATGGCTTGATGTCAAACAAAAAACAACCAAGGCTCATACTTCAAAAAAGCACATATAAAATTTCCTGCAGTTTCCAGCTGAAAGGAACACTAGATGTATAACACAAACTAGAAGTATAACAATAACTATTTTTATTCCTGTTCACACATTATATTTACAGGGGCAGATTATTAATTAATAAAGACTCATTTTCATGCAGTTCCCCTCACAATATTATGTTATCACCTCAAAACACCTTTACCATTTGTAAACTAATACATTTTACATTTGCATTGCATTACCAGCTACATATTTATGTTTTTTCTGACATTGTAAACTTGCTCAGTAGCCCACCTGGTACAGCATTGTATTCGCAATGCAGAGCTCTCGAGTCCCATGAAACAGTTTGACAAATGAGCTCAAAGCAGTGTAAAAACTAGGTAAAATGGCATGGTTGTTTCAGTAAATACATTTTTATCTCACATATTTCAGAGAAAATTTTACATGCTTTCCCTATCTGTCGGTCACTTCGAGTTATGTCGTGACGACATTAGGGGTCTTACTTGGGAGCCTGAATCCTCTCTGATTAAGAGAAAACGCCAATGAAATTTGGCTGGTGGATTTTGCATACCTGAGCCACTCCCCGTGCATACGGGTATAAATAGGTGACAGGTGCATCCACTCATCAGATTTTTGCTTTGGAGCCGAGTGAATGAACACAGTTCGAGATTCACCAGGCGAATTCTCTCTGCTGCTGGAAGAAGAGGCTGTTCTGGGTGACGTTACGGCACAATCAGCGGCATCCCTGTTAATTCAGCGATTCCCCTGGGTGCTTCATCTAAAAGACCAGTTTCTGATCACGGACGGCTCGCATCTTTTTAAAGACGCTGTTCCGTCCGTGTCCTCTTGGTTGCGGTCGTTTCCTAGCGTTCATCGACGGCCACGATCATTGTCTTCGGTGTCTGGGAATCCAGCACGCTGAAGCTGCGTTCGTGGATGGTTCAGGCTTTCACCTCTCTCTCCTCACGAGGATGGGAAGGGCTCCCTCTGCCACTACCCGCGCTGGCTTCTCTGCCACGAGCAGAGAACCGTCAGCTAGTGCTCTGGGCGATCTGAGGGCTACAGTGAGAGCCTCTCCGCCGGGCCAGTCCCCGTGGACCTCTCACTCCTCCTGCAGCAGCTGTTCTGTGCAGCTCCCCGGTGATTCTGCTATGCCGTCTGACGGCGTGCCCAGCGTTTTATTTGGCGCGCCGATAGAGGATCAGATGTCGATAGCAGCAACGGGGGATGGGCTATTGTCCTCTGAGGATGAAGATTTGGTGGGGCTACCCCCCTTGGGTGTTGTCGCCAATGCCGAATCGGATTCAGAGATGACAGCCATGCTTTCCTGGGGCGCCGTGAGCATCGGGCTGGAGGCATGCACACCTCCCCAGTCCCGTGCCCTTGTGGCGGGATGAATGGCTCCTCGGCATGGGCCGTGGCTCGCAACCACACCCTGCCCTGGTTCCTTTCTTCCCGGAGGTGCATGAGGAGCGGGCTCGTCTGCCTCCTCCATCCTCACTACCCTCGATGGTGGGGCGGCTAGGGGGTACACTGACATTCCCCAGGTGGAGAGTGCGGTTGCGGTGCACCTGTGCCCGCAAAACGCCGCCACTTGGAGGAATAGTCCGCGTCTCCTGTCCAAAGCCTGTAAGCTGACGGCGGCTTTCACCTGCGGGCCAAGCCGCCTCTGCCCTGCATGCCATGGCTATCCTGCAAGTACACCAAGCCAAGGCAAGAAAATGGCCTTTAGAAGCTCCGAGCAGCTCTTTGTCTCCTACGGAGGTCAGCAGAAAGGGAAGACTGTCTCCAAGCAGAGGTTGGCCCACTGGATAGTGGATTCCATCGCCTTGGCGTACCAGTCCCAAGGTGAGCCGTGCCCCCTATGGGTGAGGGCTCACTCAACTAGAATGTTGCATCATCCTTTGCGTTGGCGCAACGGCGCCTTCTGGCAGACTCTGTAAGAGCTTCGGGCTGGGTGACACCGAACACCTTCCGCGTAATTCTACAGCCCTCTGCTCGAGCTGGTTTCTTTTCTTCCGTGTGTTGGTTCCTAGGGTAACTGGCGGGAAGGACCGGCCGGTGTCACGCTTGCTGCGCCATTCCCAGTCACACAGGGATGCGAGCGCCTTTCTTCTCTTCCAGTAGAGTTCCCCGGTCGGCGGACCCTGATCGAGCATCGTCCAGCACCCCCAGCAGACAGACTTGGCGTAGCAGTCAGATGCCATGCCCAGTACTGGTGTTAGCATGCCCGGAGTCCTGGTCAGCCCCTGTATTGGGCTAGGTGTCCATATGGCTTGATTTCCTGCAGGCGATTCCATAGGTGTATGCTTCCACGGTAAGGTTTCCCTCTCAGTGATCCCGTGTCTTCCCCTTGACAGACCATTCTGTCAGGCTCTGCTGGCATTGGTTCCTCCCTACCCTCAGGTAGGACCTGCCTCAGAGTCCCATTCCATATGTAGTACTGCCCCAGGCCTGGGTCAGTCCATATCAGTGTCTCCACATGATACCTCCCTATGGGTAGGATGTGGCCTCTGTAGCGCCCTTCTCCGGAAGGCTTGCTTCCCCATCGTTACTGCCAAAGCTGATAAAAAAGAAACAAATAGGCAAGATCTGAAGCAAATCTTTCACGAAGGTCAAAATCCCTTCTCTTAAGAAATTATTTTCTGTGGTAGGAACAGCGGCATGGCTATCTCCAGCAGCGATGTACTCACCTTTTGGTTCCTTTGGGCGCCAAGGTCAGCGAATTTGCGATGGGGCATTGGGAAGGTTACGACCTTTGCGTAGCACCTGTCTGACATGCTGCGGCTTGTCAACACTTGCAACGCTATAGGGTTGTGACGGGGTTCAGTTTGTGGAGCTTTCCATGGACCCATAATGTCATCACAGCATAACTCTAAGTGACCAACAGATAGGGAAGGTCTTGTAACCGAGACATTATACGTAACCGAGACATTATACGGTCACTCATTGGACATTTCACCACCACAAAACAAGCATTTTTGCTAAATTTCATCACAGGCACATTTTTCATGAGCCTTGGTTGTCAAAAGTCCAATAATCAGTTAGAGAGATAGACATTTACATGCAAAACAAAATAAGGGCTGTGGGCAGCATCTAACTGGCATCTAAGTGTGTCAGTTTGGTTTTGATGAAACCATTTATAACTTCTAGCTTTATTAAACACACACATATTAAAAGCACTTTAAGGCACACATGACTACATCCACTGTCCATTTATTAAGCATAGTCAGTTTAAGATTTGCATGTAAATGCAGTGGATCCATGTAAAACCTAGTACTTACTTCAATTAGAAGGAAAAGCACGCAGCTACCTATAAAGGTAGCCTTAAAAGGCAGCTGTCTATTTAGGCAGCAGGCAGCTCACTAGCTTCTGGAGCAGAGATGTAAAGTTAGAACACTAGACCTTTCTAATGGGCTGCCCATCCAGAGATGTCGTCTTCTCTCATGCTGGCATTTAAAGGATGCTTGTCTTTTGATCTGAGATCTCTACAAAGCAAAGTGAGATTTTGATGTTCCATCTGACACATGATCTGCTCTCTGCTCTCTTCATCTCTGACTTTGTAACCTGAGCGTTTAATGTTAGCATCCTGCATGCAGATTAAAGCCATCCTGCATGGAACATGAAACAAATATATCCATGAAGATGCCTGGTAAAAATATCACCAAACGCACACTAATGAAGCCTCAGGTTGTTTTATTTGCCTCTTTCCTTCTCTTCAACCCACATGCTTTTTTTTGCACTACAAGGAAAGACTGTCAAGCAACTGTGAAGCAAACTCATTACCTGAACATGGTCCAACCATTATGCTAGGGGTGGGCGGTAAGGCCAACATCTTAAAAAAATATGAGTTATGAGTGTTATAACTTTTTGTTATACTTTTGCTGGGAATTCCAAAATGCTTTATATTTTGCATAACCTTGCAATCATTTTTATTTTTTTAGTAGAATAATATGTACTAGAATTTAATACTTGGCCATTACAATTTTATATAAATTTTAATAAATGAAAAGGATTTATTTATATTTTATAATGAACAACAGACTACACAGAAGACTACAGTTCTCTGATTAACAGATTTTAAAATAGAGTTGCAGAGAGAATATTATTCAAATGTTTGGGGTTAGTAAGATTTTTTAAATATTTTTGAAAGAAGACTCTCATGCTTGCCAAGGCATATTTTAACAATCAAAAAATTAAGTAAAAACACTAATATTGTGAACGATTTCACCTTTTTAAAACACCTTTTTTTTTCTATTTTAATATATTTTAAAATTAAATAAGTGATGCGATCTGGGAAAGCCGTGCTGGGAAGTTTTTCAGGAAATTCGAAAAATAGGTCGAATTAGGTTTTCATTCAATTATTATTCTATAACATCTTGTCTTTCATCTCTGAAAATATCTTGGCAAAATTCACTTGTTTAGTGCACAAAAACAGCGATTTACCGCTGCAAGCAGAAAAGACTGTCTTTCTCTCTATGTGAAGAAAGCGCTGCGGAGGTGCTTTCTCTTAACACCACAAAAACAGTTAACCTATCAAAATAAACCACGTAACATATATAATAAAGGTGTATCAATGCACATTTCCAGCCAGTCTTGTGTAAACTACGGCACGCAAAGTTTTTTAAAATTTATTTATTTTTTAATATTGTGATATGGCGGAGCGCAAGAAAACAACACAGAGGTAGCTGCTCACTTAAACGATCTTGCTCATCTCAATCTGCTCAATCTTGGTGATGTTAGTGCCCTAAACGATGCTATAATGGACTATTTCACATCCAGAGATGAAGGATCGGATGATGAAGTTACTAAAGAGGAGGAGTCCGATGACAGTCTGTTATATGCACAGGTGCGCGAACAGTTGCGCTACGCTCGCTTTTCTAAATGTAAACTACAAGGTACACTATTCGTGCTATCTAAACATACAAGGGGTGATCAAAAGTTCAGAGACTATGCCCCTGACAAACAACGCAAAACTGTCCTGTTCTGGGTAACGTTAGTCTGTTTGTGTAATGATGCAGTATAGCACTCCTGACAGACAGCTCTCGTTCTTAAAGGAATTGAAGAATTGGAGATAGCCTGCATGCTGTAATCTGTGATGTTTTATGAACAGATGTACACTTAATGTTTAAATGTTTGCAAGTGTTGTGTGTTCCTTGGGGTCATTTTGTATCTTTTGCATCATGTACTGTACAGTGTCTAAAATATTATTTTACCACAGTAAAGTGACTTTTACTTGTAATACTTGACTATTGTGTTTCTGTTTTCATTGCCTCACTTTAATAAACACGTTTTTCTCCAAATTTGGTTTCAAAACCTTAAAAAAGTAAAATTTCACCATGTAGTGGGTTTTCCTAGATCACATCACATAAGGTAACAATGCCTCCTTTTCACTGTTGGCAAACTCCCCCATAACCACTTCCTTTTCCCTGTCCAACTGAAATATAATTTTTACAAACATCATAAATGTGGTCTGATGGCTTAATAGAATTAAAACTGCATCTGCTAAACATTTAAAATCCCTTACATTACTTCAAAGCCAGTTTGTGATGTTTTGAGATTTCTACTTTCTGGTCATATTTATATCATACGCAGTTGTATCAATACTAGCATCATATGAAAAAGTCGATGCGCTAAAACATCCCATGCAAATGCTTTTTAATACCAATGAAGGTGTGCTGAAAATAAAGTAGATACAGATTTATTCAGAAATAGACATATTGTATTTGCTTACAGTCTATGTCCATGCCAAATCAAGCACTTATAGGGTTGGCGATTTCTCCCAAATGTCAATCCGGGGGACTATGTCTACAGTGAAACATCGTGATGGACGATGACATCGGGGGCGGGCGTTTAGGGGTGCCTGAAGTGTGAAACAAATAATGTGTTATATGGAGCCACTAAAAGGTTAGCCTCTTGCTATCGGTAGCCTGTTGCATTACAGTACATAAAAGTTAATTTACCACATACACAGAGTAAGGAGAAATGTCTGATAGGACAATGGCGAATGATTTGCAGATCCTGAGCACCAATGACAAACATCTAATCTTGTCAAATGTGTGGCAAGTACTGCCGCTCCATAGAATAAACAGAGTACGTGCGATCACGAATCTCGAAAGTGAAAGTGAAAGTAAAATGAGAGTGCGCAATCAGAATGGGGGAGGGGGGGGATCAGGATGTCAGCTTAACATGTCTGTCAACGATGGCATTGTCTATCGGCCCAACCCTAGCACATTATGACATTATTTCTTACTCAATCATTATATCAATCCATATTCTGCAGAAATTGGTTAATGCAAAGACTGAACATTTTGATTACCACTGGAATATACAATCTTGTTGCCAAGCCCGACATCAAATGTACACAACCACTGCCACCACCTTCTATATCCATCCTTTCCCAAGTGAACTATGTGACAACAACACAGCTGAAGAGGAGGATCAGCTGCAAGATCAATGCGCATGCAGCTTTCAGGTTAGCGGTAGGAAGCTAATCTCTGTGAAAAAGGATGAAGGATGGCAACAAATTGTTTAGTAAAACTCCGCCATCACCAAGAGAAAGCAGCCGTAAGACCCTGCCAGTCAATTCCGGAAAGATATTATCAAGAAAGACATTATAAATAAGCTGTTTGAAACATAAGGAAAGAGGGAGACAACGATTAAACAACAAGGGCAAGGGAAGAGAGGGAAAAGTTTATGAGAGAGGAAGAGAAATGAAGTATAAAAAGAGCTTTAAAGATAAAGAGATGAAAAATGAAAGATGTGCGAGAGACAGACAGAAATGCTATGGTTACAAGGTACCCTCGCTTTTAGACCGCCCGCCTATCTGGCTTCAAATCAATGCTATCAAGGCCACACAAAAGCGTCTCCAGACTCCAATCAAGCACCTGTACTGAGGGACAAATGTCGACCATGTCAATAAACAGACCATTAAAGCCAGCACAGAGGCTGGCAGAACAGATAAAAATACTTCAAATAAACAAACATAATTTGAAGCTTTAAAATGAGATTAATAAGATACACAATTCTCAACTGACGATTGCATTTAAATGCTACGCTGCTCGTTTTCCACATTAAAGACCGACCGTGAGTGAGATTGTTAGAGCTGATGGAATCTAATACTCGATGGAATCGGCTCAGCATGTCTGAAGTGAATGAATTTACATTTCATCAAAAAGACTGTCAGACGGAGGAGAATGAAACGGATAAACATCTACCCACTCTTCCCTGGATATAAAGCATGTTGGAATAAGAAAATCTTATTTGAAGTGAGTGCAAAAGAAGTTCGGAGAGGTTAAGGTCAATGGACCATGTGATTCTACACTAAAAAAAAAGTAACTCAGGTGTCCACTCCCCTGCTTGAGCTGGTCTAGGCTAAAGTACTGAGCAGAATTGAGTATGACCTGGAAAAACCTGGAAGACTGTTTGGATTAATATTCAAAAGCAACCGAGAATCGGAGAAACACAGTCGAAAGCTTTAAAAGACTGACGTTCAAGAACTTCCCTTTGGAGAGAAGCTGAGATGCTGCATCTACAATTCTGGATGACTTTATTCTGCAGCAACAAGGCATTGTTTTACAGTCTGATTGTTGTTTTCTTTCTTCAAACATCTGAAATAAGTCTCCATAAGCTTTGAATATGTCTGGTGGGTGGAGGTGCTGGGAGGGTGTAGTTAAAACTGGATTTGTGAAAATCAGAAAAGCACTGCTTAGAGTAAAATGTGTAAATGATGCTAATTATTACCCACTGGTAAGTGATCCCAAGATTTACTGCATATTTACTAATATATTCTATCAACGTCTGAGCTAGTGCTGGTCTCAAATATTTCCCAAACACCAATGAGATAAAAAAAAAAACGGCATTTGGAGTTGCCAAGATACTGTACCAAAGTCTGCAAATTAAAAGCAAAGATTTCAGTATTAAGTCAAACGCATAATTTGATGCATAAATGAATAAACAAGATCTACAACTATTAAACATCTTCAAAATGTAGGCTCTGAATAATGCTACTGCTTTTGGGTTACATCTCATCTTTTTAAGCCACCTGCTTGCCTTATTTTATTTCCCCTGGGAAGCTGTCCAGATTCTTCACAAATGATGTTCAATATGTGTTGCTTTACAAGGATGAATTCTGCTTTAAAGATACACAGTTATGCAAAAAAAAATCACCCAATATTCACTGCATAATGCACAGAAGGGATAAAATGAAATACATAAAACTTTTGCAGAGTTTGTTCTTGGATTGCTCAGATCTAATTTCATAATAGCATTTAGACTTCAAAAACAACTACTGTATTCAAAATGCATTCAAAAAAATTTATTTTATCGTCTCTGTGTAATTTACATCAGGTTCTTTGGAGGACGGCTAACATCACTTCAATGCAAAGGATTCACATCCAAGTAAGCAAACATCAAACAAGCACCAGAGGACATTGAAAAAAAAAAAAACTGGTGTACCTGCTGGAAATGGTATATATTGAATCTCATTGCCTGTCAATAATTTTTCAAAAGTGCTTCTGAACTGTAAGGCCTTTCTTTTAGTCTCAAAGCCCTATCAGCTACTTGTTTCTATTAGTAGCTTAGCAGAAGATAAAGTGCTCCCCGAATTATTTTCATGGTTAAAATACTCTTTTGAGATTACATACATAAACTAATTAGCTCACCTGAATAATAATTTGTTTGCGTAGGAGAGTTATAGACATTCAGCAACAATACTTACTTAACTACATATATTAATATCATGACAGAATGTCAGCGGTTTTCAAAATAATGTAGCATTTCCAGTAAATAACAACATTTTCTAGTGAATAGCAGTGTAGTGCCAATGTTACTGTTCATTGCAGTTTTAATGTCACATTGTATGGCACTCACTAAACTAAACTAAAATAAACTAAAATACAATTTAAAATTTGTATTTTATTTTAAAATAATACAAAAATGTAATTAAATTAAATACTTTTTGGTAAATTCACAATATGAGAATTGAGATTATTTTCTTCATAAATCAAAAACTTAAATTGTGTAATTATGAGAATGTATGAGTATCTTGTACATTGGGAAATAGTGATAATTTGTAATATGCATCAAGATTCTAAATGGAATAAAATATTTGTGTTTGATGCTATACAGAATATTCTGTTAGGAAAACACAAGAAAATGTCATGTAATATGCTGGATTTAGTGAAGGATCTGCACAACAACCAGTGTGCAGTTAGAATACGATACAATCTGGAGTGTCTAAAACCAAACAGGTGAAATACAACAAACCTAAGGCGATGAAGACTGTATCAAATGGAGACTTCAACAGATCCTTTGTGCTTGGAGCAATGTCAGGATGTGTGGCCATGAGTGTGTTGAGGGAAAATTATATGGTACGTATTAGATGGAGTCAGCAGGACCTACGGCATGTACACACATCTTTTTCCTCATACAGAGACGTCCTTGTTGACGTCTACACTTTGTGATCTGAACAGAAACTGTGATCTCTGTTCCGCTGTCAACCTCACAATAGCACTTGCAACAGCGCTACAGCACACAACTCGCCTTACTATCTGACATAATCAAAATGCACTTTCACCACCACCAGCTGGAAAGCTTTCAGATTTAAATTTTTCTCAGGACACTCTCAATAATTCAATGCCGAGCGAATCAAAATTGCAGTGCATTTTTTCCTCTGCCTTTGTACACTTGATACACTGTGAGCAGGAGAGTGTGGACCGACTACATTTGAGTTTTGCTGGAATAATGGAATCAAGCAGGAAATATGCATCTCTAATAAAGCACTTGATGAAGCCTGTCAGGCAGCACTTACAGCAGATGACAACATACAAAGAATACTGAGTGACAGCGCAGCCGTATATGGGGTTTGGTTTGTGCTTTTCTTCCATTCGCTTTACTTTGGTTGCACTTTATAACTAGAAAGGACAATTTGTAAAACTCTGAATGTTCAATGTTGAAAAATACTCGCCTGTAAGTATACAGGAGCTTGAAGGTTATATAAGCCTTATTTAATTGGAATAAATATGCTTTTGAATAAAAACTACAAATTTAAAGAGATGTAGGCCTTGCTAGGATCCAGCTAAAGTGGTTGTTAGGGTGGTGTGGACTAAGTGGTTAATGCATGGAAGGATGGATTGTAGTGCAGCTTGAAAACTCCAGGAAACCCCCCATACCAATTCTGGTTTCAGAAATAAATTATTTAATAATAATAAAATAATAATAATAAAAAAAAACAAAACATAACTGAACATGACTTTTTTTAACTTTTTTTTTATCTTACTCAATCTAAAGTTTTGAATGGCAGTGTATAATAGTTTTCACAAAAAAAATATTAAGCAGCAGACGGTTTTCATCTTGATAACATAAAGAAAATATTTATTGGCACCAAATCAGCTATTATGATTGTCTGAAGGATCATTGAATTAAAGACTCTGGCCAATGACCTGCCTGAAAATTAGTTTTGTAAATCACAGAAATAAATTCTTTTAAATATATTAAAATAAAACAGTAGTGTTACATTGTAAAAATATTTCACCACTATTACTGTTTTTAATGTATTTTTAATCAAATAAACAAAGCCTTAAAGGGATAGTTCACCCCAAAATGAAAATGTTGTCATCATTTACTCACCCACATGTCGTTCTAAACCTGTAAGAGTTTATTTTTTATGTTGAACATAAAATAAGATATTCTGAAGAATTTTGGTAATCAAACAGTTGATGGTCCCCTGTGACTTCCATAGTATTTCTCTCCCTACTATGGAAGTCAGTGGGGAGCGACCAACAATTGTCTGGTTCTTCAAAACATCTTCTTTTGTGTTCAACATAAGAAATAAACTTATACAGGTTTAGAATGACATGTGGTTGAGTAAATGATGACAAAATTTTCATTTTTGTGTGAACTATTCCTTTAAGAGATTAAATTGCTGTGTTTATAAATGTATATAGTGTATATAAATGTTCTCTTTTTGTGCATGCATATGATAGAAGTGGCCTCTAGATAGATAGATTTACTATCCTCACACAAATCCTCAAAAGATTCACAAAAAATACTTTTTGAGATCACACTCCCAAGTTAAAAACCCTTACAGAGTGAGAAATGTGTTAATTAAAAATGCATTTAGAGTTAGGGTTCATTATCTTAATTAAAATACCTTATATAAAGTGTGAATGAAAAGTCCACATAAGGATACAAAAAGGTTATGTTTGTATGTAGGTGTAAAATATCGATTGGGGAGTGTGTAACAATGGGGCGTCTGGCCTCTAGACGCTAGCAGCGCTTGGTATTGTGATAAAAAGAAATGCTATTCTCTGTACAGACCGACACAAGCCCTTTTCCACAGACATCATCAATCCCCTCAGAAACACATCCTCCAAATCGACTGGAGAAACAATCCCACTTCCTTCTCCACAAACACACAAGGAGATATGAAAGGATAAAAAAGCTACTCCGTCCCTTCACTTCATCACATAATCTAGGTCTATCAGGAGAGAGAGAGAGATAGAGAGAGAGTCTTTTTTATCTCCTCTGTGCAGTGATATTTAACAAACCTTGAACTGCAAGGAAGGAATGGCACTTGCTAACAAACCTTAAATATCTAGATGTTTCAATCTTCCTTTAGAAAAGTAGTCCTCCTTTAGAAAAGGGCCAGTGAACTCAACCACATTCTGCAGTACTTCTCATTAAAACTAAGACGCTTCAGAAAATGATTTGCCCTAGCAACATGCACAAAAAGCCAACACCTCCTACACACACAATTAACTCAAAAAACAACAAAACAATGGTTGTTCTTTTCTATCTGTTAATTCACTTCACCTTTAAAGGATATATTCATTATACTTTTTAGCTCATTGAACACAACTCATTTAAGTTGCATAATCGATTTAACAAGGCAAGATAGCAAACAGTAGCCTACAATCTGGGCATAAAAAAGTGATTATTTTCAATGGTTTTTCTCAGGTTCTTAGTAGAAGAACTTGTGTCAGTGTTCTAGACTAAAACTTAGATTTCATGGGCTCTTAAAAGCAAAATAAAGCTTGGAAAATGGCATAATACCTTTAAAGCATATCTTTTTGGATCTACTTGAGACCTTTGTGTTTAAGAATGAACAATACACAGACTAGAGATAAAAGCAGATAGAGAACATGACAGAGAGAGAAAGAAATAAAAGAGTAAAGCTGAGCTCAGGGCCCTTTGTGTAAATTAATTTAGTCTTGCTCTTGGACACATATTTACACAGAGAAAAGGAACATTTCTGAGTGCAATTTTGGTGTATTTCTTGCAAAAAGAGATTTAAGTTTCATTAAGAGAACTTTGTATTTATTTATTTATTTTTATAACAGTACTCAGACTCCTTTGCCAGCCCGAGTTAGTGTGATGAATTACTAACCCGAAAAAGGAAAAACACTGAATGAAAACACTTGGGCTCAAGGGCATGTTTACTCAAGTTTTGAAACTCTTAAAGAGCACACAAATAAAAAAAACTGACAAACATTACAAATGTTTTTTGAAGATATTTGCATTTAAAATTATAATACACTTTTTTATTTGGGTTGTTGAATCCCAGACTAAGATAAATCCCCTAAAAGTGCCAATTCTATATGAACTGTATAAGCATGTATAATGTTAGATAGGGTTACTTGCATCAAATCCATCCACTGAAAAATTAGTGGCCTGGAAAGAATCTTAAATCTCTTAAATTATCTGTTAAGCATTGCATTTTTTATTATTTATTTTTTTATTTAGACTTAAAGCTGCAGTCCGTAAGTTTTGCCTCTTTGTCGCCATCTCTGTTTGAAAACCTGGAATTGCAGCTGTGTGCGGAATTATCTTCCTTGCGTGGGTTGCAAGTCGGCACGGCTCCAGCGTGGATGAATCTAATGTTCTGAAGAGTATGTGTGGCAGTCAGTCACCGCACCGGTGTGGATATTTACTGTACTTCGCAATCACAGATTCTAGCCTACGTCTTGGAATATGACCCAAATAAGAATTTTCACCGTATATTGCCATCTGAACAAGTAACAAGTCTGCCACGTTTGTTCTGACCAACTGAGGAAAAAAGCATTACCATAAATCTCGCTACCAATGGTGATTAAATCTAAAGATCGGTTAGCTCATATCACATCAAACCGTTCAAATTATTATTGTTATACTTTATTCTCAAATGATTAATGTTAACATCAGAATTGGTGACTATGAGTATAGTGTGTATTAGCGTGTAGATTTCAGTTTCTGCACAGTCTAATCTAATAGTCATACTCTTCAAATTTCATATTATGAAACTCTTTTAACCCAAAAAGCAAATTATGCTCCCTTCGAACTGGTTTTCTTTAAAATACAAATCTTGTGTAATCCCAGGCTAGCTTTCATCAGAAGCACATTTAAAACTGGAATATAATTTAATTTCATTCACATGTGTTTCATAAACACATAATCCTTTATGGATTACAATCCGCCATCAAAATGATACATTTAATTATTCTGGCTGCTGTGAGAAAAGGCTATAAACGATCTACCACCTGCAGGATCCTCACATTCGATAGCCTAGTAGCCGGGACAACTTCTTTATGTTTACAGACGTGACATATGATGCAGTGCCATGCTCGAATTTCCCGCGAAAACCTACCCGTACCACTCAAATTAGAAAACATTATTATAAGATAACCGTTGTGAATCAGGCTAAAGTAAGGCGATAGTTTTGAACACTGGCTGGTTATGTACTTGCTCAAATATTGATTTCGGATCATTTTTAACCAAAAAAAGTTACTGACTGCAGCTTTAAGTAGAATCAAATAAATTATTTGGTATAAAAAGATTTTGAATTAGTGCCTACACATCATCCATGTGGTCACACCTTGTGGGCGGCAGCATAACTGCTTATATTGGAATGTTAAATCCACAGGGCATTACTCAGTCACTGAGTCACAAATCCCTGGTGTCCGGTCCAGTCCACACCCTGATGAGGCAGTTTCTCCTCATCCGTCAGTGGAGTCACGACCTTGACTCGTTGCCAGTCTACACCAAATGGTTGCATTTTAAATCACTTAAAAAAATCAGCACTTCAACAGCCCAAGCACATCGCCTGGCGTTAAGCTGCCGCTTTCTGCAACATGATTTAAGCAGCACCTCAGCTGAATATGCTGAACTATTGTTTGAATTAGAGACAGCCATAAATCAAAATGCCTGCATAATTTACCTCAGGACAGAGATTCTGTAGTGAAACGAGGCAAAGGAAGAGCCAGCAAAACTCATAAACACAAGCACACTCAAGTAGAGTTTCTACATTTGGGTTGTTAAAACAGGCCAATTCTACACTTTCATAGCAATACATATGTTAATAATAATAATTAATAATAAAATAAGAATAATAATATTATATTATTATTATTCTTATGTTATTATGTTAGTCTTATATTATTATTGTTGTTGTGCTGTGTGTTAATAAATAATAATCGCTAATATTATATAATAGGCTATTATTATTATATGATTATTATATCATCTATATTTTAAGTGAAAAGTTTCTTGCATCAAAAAACACTTGAAAATAAAAACCAAAAATATGAATTGAATGACATTATATTATTATACTATATAATTGAACTGAGTTATTTTTGCAGCTTTATAGACCTTTGAACGGTTAAATGCACACACTTGTATGTGTCAAAATACCCATCTTTGCAAGTATCCTCATAAACAAAGTAATTTAGGTCTTAAGTGAAAGCAAACAGCCGAGAAAGAAAACACACATGTAACAGGATATTGGATACAGGCAGCTCTTAGAGTGACAGCAGTCTAATATTCCTGCTGACAGTCTTTATGTTAATCAAACTAAACAGAGAAAATCTTTCACTGCTCTTGACGAAATCACTTTTTTAACTTTAACAAGAAGAAATATATATTTAATTTACACAGTGTAGAGTATGCAGTGTTTTTTATACATTTGGGGCCAGATTTACTAAACAGGGCTAATTAGCGTTAGAGTGCAATTCCATAAAAGCACCGATGGGAGGCGAAAATTCTGCAGGTGATTTACTAACAATGCAATTACAACACATTAAAGAACACAGATAATTCAGATAATTCCAGATAATTTCCATAATGACCACCGCAATCTACCAAGAGCAGTGCAAATTACTGCCTGCTTTAATGCATGCTTTTTTTGGCCGTTAAATAATGGCACAAATACCAGTAATTTGACGAGCACAAACGTTAGTAAATCGCGTTGCGTGATTAATTTTAATAATCTCCACCCATAAATTTTGTGTCTGAAAGGGAAACTCCTATAAATGCATATTCAATAAGGTCAAGCAACAAAGTAACTGTATCCACGCCTTTTCAGCACTAACTCTTCACTGAGCGTCTTTAGTAAATCCTGACAGTACAATTTTAACGCCAAAAAAACGGTTTGCGCTGATGCAAGCTGTTAGTAAATCTGGCCCTTGATTACTTTATACAATGTATGCAGCATTACTTCTTTATTTGTTCTACTGCAGTTTTTTGTCCTATTGCTTATAATTAGTTTCTTATTCTTGCTGACTGTTTGCTTGTCTTCAGTGAGCTTGAGTGTTTTTTTATTTATTTATTTTATTTTTTACATTAGCCTTGTTTCACACAGCTCAGATCAAAATGAATGTGGAGAAATGTATCAAGTCCTCAGCTTGACCTTACAGGTGCATCTCAGTAAATTAGAATGTTGTGGAAAAGTTAAATTATTTCAGTAATTCAACTCAAATTCTGAAACTCACTTGTATTAAATAAATTCAGTGCACACAGACTGAAGTAGTTTTAAGTCTTTGGTTCTTTTAATTTGATGATTTTGGCTCACATTTAACAAAAAACCCACCAATTCACTCTCACCAAATTAGAATCTGGTGACATGCCAATCAGCTAATCAAAACACCTACAAAGGTTTCCTGAACCTTCAAAATGGATTCTCAGTTTGGTTCACTAGGCTACACAAATCATGGGGAAGACTGCTGATCTGACAGTTGTCCAGAAGACAATCATTGACACCCTTCACAAGGAGGGTAAGCCACAAACATTCATTGCCAAAGAAGCTGGCTGTTCACAGAGTGCTGTATCCAAGCATGTTAACAGAAAGTTGAGTGGAAGGAAAAAGTGTGGAAGAAAAAGATGCACAACCAACCGAGAGAACCGCAGCCTTATGAGGATTGTCAAGCAAAATCGATTCAAGAATTTGAGTGAACTTCACAAGGAATGGACTGAGGCTGGGGTCAAGGCATCAAGAGCCACCACACACAGACGTGTCAAGGAATTTGGCTACAGTTGTCGTATTGCTCTTTTTAAGCCACTCCTGAACCACAGACAACGTCCGAGGTGTCTTACCTGGGCTAAGGAGAAGAAGAACTGGACTGTTGCCCAGTGGTCCAAAGTCCTCTTTTCAGATGAGAGCAAGTTTTGTATTTCATTTGGAAACCAAGGTCCTAGAGTCTGGAGGAAGGGTGGAGAAGCTCATAGCCCAAGTTGCTTGAAGTCCAGTGTTAAGTTTCCACAGTCTGTGATGATTTGGGGTGCAATGTCATCTGCTGGTGTTGGTCCATTGTGTTTTTTGAAAATCAAAGTCACTGCACCTGTTTACCAAGAAAGTTTGGAGCACTTCATGCTTCCTTCTGCTGATAAGCTTTATGGAGATGCTGATTTCATTTTTTAGCAGGATTTGGCACCTGCCAACACTGCCAAAAGCACCAAAAGTTGGTTAAATGACCATGGTGTTGGTGTGCTTGACTGGCCAGCAAACTCACCAGACCTGAACCCCATAGAGAATCTATGAGGTATTGTCAAGAGGAAAATGAGAAACAAGAGACCAAAAAAATGCAGATGAGCTGAAGGCCACTGTCAAAGAAACCTGGGCTTCCATACCACCTCAGCAGTGCCACAAACTGATCACCTCCATGCACGCCGAATTGAGGCAGTAGTTAAAGCAAAAGGAGCCCCTACCAAGTATGAGTACATGTACGTACATATAAAAATACTTTCCAGAAGGAAAACAGTCACTAAAACAGTTCACTAAAAATGTTTTTTTATTGGTCTTATGAAGTATTCTAATTTGTTGAGATAGTGAATTGGTGGGTTTTTGTTAAATGTGAGCCAAAATCATCACAATTAAAAGAACCAAAGACTTAAACTACTTCAGCCTGTGTGCATTTTATTTAATACACGAGTTTCACAATTTGAGTTGAAATAAATTAACTTTTCCACGACATTCTAATTTATTGAGATGCACCTGTAAATCAGTACTCATCTTACAGTCCTTATCGACTTTAACCTGTCTCAAGGAGACAGGTTCATTTCACAGAATATTTTGTTGAGGTGCCACTCCAATAAACACCTGCGTAGGTATGTGCACACACTCGCTCAAGAGTTCAGTATCTGTCGCTTTTGTCCTTGATAGGAAACAAACCGAATTGACACTCAGATTGACAATAACCAAACTTACCATGTCTCATCATGCTACTGCGGAGGTCTTAAAGATATTTTCCTTGTAAATGAAAGACAATTCTGCATGTTGAATATAGAATAGCAGCAAGGTAATGTTAGTAGGTGTTCGTGTCCATTTGAGACATGACCCATTCAATTGTCTATTTGCTTTCTACAAGAGTTGCACAAATATATTTTACTCTGGTTTTGTTATTAGAAGATTTTTCTCCCAACAAATCACGACATAAACTGTCCCCGTTCAACTTCAATACCTCTTCTCATAAGAGGCTGGTTTATTTCAGCAGATACACCTGAGATCATAAAAGAGTAAGTGAGTGGAGAAGACTTGTTTTTGAGCCGGGCTGCCTTCTACGCCGATTCCAAATAAAGTATTAACTTCGTGTTAAGAATCCATTAGCATTCCCATGATTCCTTGTGCCATATGCCTCCATTATGTGACAGAACAATGGGAAAACTGAGGCGAACAACTTTGGGGAGTTGTCACATTGTGCTGAGGATTGTGTGAGAGAGAGAAACAATGAGGGAAAGAAAGGGAGTGTGCGGCAAAGGGTCGAGAGATGAAGGCTGAGCGCTACACTCCACAAAAGCTGTAAATTGGCCATATCAATCAGTCTCTCACCCGGAGAGCAAATGTTTTTCTTCGCTTGTTTATTTGAAATCAAACTCTTTCTTCCACAGGCTGCGTCTTATGCTCTGAGCTATTACATGCTTCCTGTACAACATTTTGCAAGACGAAAGGCTGAAAAATATTTTCCTTTGTCATTGTAGTAAATCGAGTGTTATCTTGGGCCCATGATTTCCGTGATGCTGAAAACCTAGACAGAATTGCGGAATCCAGTCATAAAAATGGAATTCAATGTAAAACGCTGAATATAATGGAATTTGACAAAATGTGGATGAATAAATCAAAAGTAAGGCTGTACACTTAATCAAATCGCATTATGATTAATGTCTGGGAATATTAAATAACAAAACGTCTCCATGTGCTGTGTGTCAGTAGGGCTGTCAAAATGACTGAAAAACTAAATTTGAATTTTCCACTTAAATATTATAAAAATTTGAATTATATTCGAATTTAAAAGGCATAATTTCAGTTAAGGGGAAAAAAAGCTTTTGGCTTCTCTCCTGAGGCCACAAGAGGGCACATCGAGCAAAATATAATGCACGTTTCTTCAAAGCGTAATAAAATAACACGACTATCTTTGAAAAAAGTGCATAATGTTTAAAATAATGTTTAAAAACCAATTATAATTAATTAAGTTGCTTAAAAAACTATAAACAAAACAGCATAATGTATGCATAGTTTAATACAAAGGACCGAAAACCAATCACAAAGCGTGGGCTAGTTTCTTAATTTAAAAACATGAGATACAGTGGGATGGGGGAAAACCGCCATAAAGTCTTGAGACATGTTTTTTAAAAGTTGAACTTACATTAATTTTACATGGCTTTTTAAACATGCCGCTCTCTTGTGCGAGACGCGAGTACAACGCTGATAGATGCCCCGCTAGAAAATGAGATAAATACGCATTCCGTGTGAACGGCTTGGTTTCAGTTTCGTCGTAAACAACATATTTGCCACACTGATGCTCTCGTTTTCCACTATATATTGAATGAACAACGTAGCAGCGACGCATCTAGAGGGTTCAACTGGATAGGCTAACAAAAGCATTAAAATACAATGACACTTACATCGTCATCGCATCTCATGCGCCACTGATAAGGCTGCCTGAAGGCTGACGCAGACCTAAAATTCGAATCCAACGTTTTTTTATTCGAATGTGGATTTTCATTTTAAATTCGACGAATATTCTAAATTCTAATTTTTTTTGACAGCCCTAGTGTCCAGTGTGTAAATGAGTGACAGTTTTGTCTACTATACTCAAGTATGCACTTACGGTGTTTTCAGCATCTTCGCTTCATAAGGATGTGAACACATGAACGTCATCTCTCATGCTTTGAGAGTCACTTCAAAAGCATTTAATTTTATAAAACTATTGTCAGATACACAAGGAAACTAGAGCTGCAAAACGATTAATCGCATTCAAAATAAAAAAAATTGTTTACATAATAATGTGTGTACTGTGTATATTTATAGTATATCTAAATACACACACAGAACAGTGGCTTTTTTTTTTTTTTTTTTTTTTTGGGCAAAAAAGTATTTAGTCAGCCACCAAGTGTGCAAGTTCTCCCACTTAAAAAGAAGAAAGAGGCCTGTAATTTTCATCATAAGTATACCTCAACTATGAGAGACAAAATGAGAAAAAAAAAATCCAGAAAATCACATTGTAGGAATTTTAAAGAATTAATTGGTAAATTCCTCGGTAAATAAGTATTTGGTCACCTACAAACAAGCAAGATTTATGGCTCTCACAGACCTGTAACAACTTCTCTAAGAGGCTCCTCTGTCCTCCACTCACTACCTGTATTAATGGCATCTGTTTGAAAAAGTATATCAGTATAAAAGACACCTGTCCACAAACAGTCACACTCCAAACTCCACCAAAGAGCTGTCAAAGGACACCAGAAAAAAAAAATTGTAGGCCTGCACCAGGCTGGGAAAACTGAATCTGCAATAGGTAAGCAGCTAGGTGTGAAGAAATCAACTGTGGGAGCAAATATTAGAAAATGGAAGACATACAAGAACACTGATAATCTCCCTCGATCTGGGGATCCACACAAGATCTCACCCCGTGGGGACAAAATTATCACAAGAACTGTGAGCAAAAATCCCAGAACCACACGGGGGGACCTAGTGAATGACCTGCAGAGAGCTGGGACCAAAGTAACAAAGGCTACCATCAGTAACACACTGCGCCGCCAGGGACTAAAATCCTGCAGTGCCAGACGTGTCCCCTGCTTAAGCCAGTACATGTCCAGGCCCGTCTGAAGTTTGCTAGAGAGCATTGGATGATCCAGAAGAGGATTGGGAAAATGTCATATGGTCAGATGAAACCAAAAAAAAATTTTTTGGTAAAAACTCAACTTGTCGTATTTGGAGGAGAAAGAATGCTGAGTTGCATCCAAAGAACACCATAACTACTGTGAAGCATGGGGTTGGAAACATCATGCTTTGGGGCTGCTCAAAGGGACCAGGACGACTGATCCGTGTAAACGAAAGAATGAATGGGGCCATGTATCGTAAGATTTTGAGTGAAAACCTCCTTCCAACAGCAAAGGCATTGAAGATGAAACGTGACTGGGTCTTTCAGCATGACAATGATCCAAAACACACCGCCCGGGCAACGAAGGAGTGGCTTCGTAAGAAACATTTCAAGGTCCTGGAGTGGCCTAGCCAGTCTCCAGATCTCAACCCCATAGAAAATCTGTGGAGGGAGTTGAAAATCCGTGTTGCCAGCGACAGCCCCAAAACATTACTGCTCTAGGGGAGATCTGCATGGAGGAATGGGCCAAAATCCCAGCAACAGTGTGTGAAAACCTGGTGAAGAAGACTTACAGAAAACGTTGACCTCTGTCATTGCCAACAAAGGATATACAACAAAGTATTGAGATGAAATTTTGTTATTGACCAAATACGTATTTTCCACCATAATTTGCAAATAAAATCCTACAATCCTACAATGTGATTTTCTGGATATTTCTTCTCATTTTGTCTCTCATAGTCGAGGTATACCTATGATGAAAATTACAGGCCTCTCTCATCTTTTTAATGGGAGAACTTGCACAATTGGTGGACTAAATACTTTTTTGCCCCACTGGAGGTCTATATTAAGAAAAATATGTAGATTTTATAATAAAATATTTATATGTACACAATAAAATTATATACAAGTATAAAATAAAATAAATACTGATTAAAAAAAAATATATATACATATGTGTGTGTACTTATATAGACATAATAAATATACACAGTACACACACATATAGTATGAAAACAGAAACTTTTATTTTGAATGCGAGTAATCGTGATTAATCGTTTGACAGCACTAAAGGAACTTCAACTCGGTTTCACTACAACCTACCAAAATAAACATTTGGTTTAATTTGAAGAAAGTATGACTTAATTCTCAAAGTAATAATAACAATAACACATAATACAATTTAGTAAAACATATCTGAACGAGATCACACAATTTCCGAAATCACGTTTGATTAAAATGGTGAACATCAGTTGGCAGCACTTATTTGCCCAAAAATTAAATGACGTTTTCACATTTAATTTGATTCATAAAAAACAATTATTAAAAAGATCATAAATTTTCTTAAATTGTAAAGAATTTTTTTATTAATTAATTTAATTAAAATCATTTTTTATTAAAAGATGTATTTGATAATAAATTTATATTAAAAACATAGAAGCCAGAACAAATAAAGCAGATAGGCTAACATAGGTATTTTTAAATTTGAATAATCAATCATGACTCTGAATAACAATATATAAAACTAATTATATAAAGCTTGTCCACCTAACTAATCAACTCATCAGTTGTTGGACCAGTCAACCTTCATGATCCCAACGTAACCGGTACTGACCATTAACACCCTGATTATGAATAGCTCTGAACGTTCAGAAACCTTCAAGCAATGCCATTTTAAGAACCATCCCACTTGAGATCAAAGCAGACAGTTCACATAATAGTAAAACTGACTATTGCATGGCCTTATGCCTCAACATGTTTCCAACCTAGCTTTGAAAATTCAGCTTCAGGGCATTGTGATCTAGACAATTGAACTGTCTGTCCTCAGAACTGTGTGTGGTAAATGGCATCTCTGTGAGAGGTCCAGGTGCATTTTCATCAGGTCAAAGCATGCGTGAGTGAATACAAAAAAGAAAACAAAAAGGCCGATTCCTGGGAAATGAAGCTAATTGTCGAGGGATATTACTATGTCTACACAGTCTCAAAAATAGCTAACACTAAACCAAGGTGGTTGAAACAAGATGATTACAGCACATGGTTTCCAATCCCAAAACTTTAAAGTCTGTGCATGACCTAAGAGTCACGATTCCCATTTTCTCTCCCAGAAGAAACAGGAGGAAGCTGTCTATGGCAGGGACTAATCTAATGCATAGAGAGGTCAAGCCCAGCATCTGCACTCAGCCATCAATTAATGTTGTGAAGAGAAAAAAGCTCCAGGTCTCTTTTAAATGGGAAGGTTTTATGGGAAGATATGCGTTTGTTATAAAGACTGTAAAACAGCAATTTAATGACACATAATTGCTCAGAATACAGAAAAAACTGTTTAATGGGAAATGTAATTTTCCTTCAGATGATAATGATCTCTGCTTTTTTTCGAGGGAAAAAGATTGTATTCACCATTTAAAAGTTTTGAGTCAGTAAGATATTTTTAAAATGTTTTTGAGCCTCTTATGCTTATAAACACTGAATTTATTTGATTAAACATGCAATTAAAACAGTAACATTGTGAAATATCATTGCAATTTAAAATAATTCAAATGTGTCATATATAATATAATATATATATTATAATATATATATATAGATATATATATATATATATAAGCATAAGGACTTAAGACAAGAAATAAGAGAAATTTTTTGTATGATTAATTTTGAAAACATCTATGTATGCAGCGTAATATTTTAATAAAAAACAATAATACTTTTATTCAGGACTGTTTGATTAAGAGAAAGTTCAAAAAACAGCATTTACTTGAAACAATGTTTCAATGTAAAAGCCTATACAGTAATTTCATTGCTGAATAAAAGTATTTCTTTGATAAATATTATACATTCTACAGACCCCCCCCCCCCCCCAAACTTGGATGGTTGCCCTTCTTAGTACATGGCAGACATACAACCAGTAAAACATTGGACACACTTGACTGAACGTATGTTTATCTTGATATATCTCAGGACTAAAGAAAGCAGGTTCTAAATTAAGATTTGTTCTTCATTTTGGTCACTACATAATTCCCAGTTGTGTTATGATGACTATTATTCTAACATGTGGAAAAATAGCAAAAACAAAGACTAAGTAGGTGCGTCCAAACTTTTGACTGATGGTATGGAAGTCTAAAAAGTTTGCTTGTTTGTTCATTTGCAAACTTTGCTCAGTATTTTAAGCCCAACAAATATACCCTAGGCACAAGAGAACAAAGAAAAAAAGTCTAAAATGTGATTCCTGCCGTGAGCTGTGGAGTTCTGGAGACAATGTACAATGTAACATCCAGCATCTGAGTATAACCTATATTCAGACAAATTCTGATAAGGTCTTCAAACTCTTTTCTACATTGACCAACTTCAAAATCCTAGAAAGCTTTACCAGTTGAAGCAAACATGCCATTAATGGCATTATGATAATCACGGATATATTGATTTCGATTGCTCAAGACTCAATTTGTGAAGTTCAACAAGAGATTTTGACAACAACTAGTTAGTCAACAACTACAAGTGACAAGTTAACTAGTTAGACCGGTATTTTGAATCTGCTTGATACTTTTGCTTGACAGTTTGAGATTTTGCCAATTCCTTAGACAAAAATTATCAACGAAACCCAGTTTTAATATGGTCTGTACATTCAGCAACTGGACCTGCAAAGAAGAAACCGCAAGCAGTGTAAATCTAATGAGAAGACATTACCTGTGTGACCAACGGCTCCAGCAACCTCTCCACAGTCAGTGTGCGAATCTCAAGACTTTTGGGGTCCCATTTTAGCAGTATTGGGGACGTAGCGCTCGTCATGTTTACTGTGGAAAGAAAGTAAGGGGAATTAATATTTGAAAGGATGAAAGAGATGTTAAAAACAAAGAATGACAGTTTAATAGGATGATAAAAGGAAAAAGGTGCAGACATCACAGTTATCAGTTTCATGCTTCACGACTTTCTTAACAAAATCAAAGGCCTGCCGCACATCTATTATTAAAGCCAGAAAAGCTTCTTCATTGAAAAGTCTTTAAATGTTGCATAACAATCTCACTAAAATGCTAAAATTGTGACTATAAAATATTGAGACACCGCATTACATTAAAAGCGAATTACTTCAGAATGAGTCTTAATGTGGGATCCAGACATTGTTGTGCAAGTCAGACTGTATTATCTCACTTTTAATGAGGAAAAACAAACACAGAGACTAGAGGGATCATAATATATTACCCAGAAAGTGATATACATTTCTCAGATATTAATTATGAACCTAAAACAGTCGTAAAGTTCTCAAACATTACAAACTTTTAAATTAATTTGGTATCGGAGTTCCTATATATCACATACCTTTGATAAAATAGTTGAAGATTTACAGTATTCATTTACTGAATTTATTTATCTATCTATCTATCTATCTATCTATCTATCTAATACCTTAAAAAGTCTGTTTTCTTTTTTTAATGTACATTTATTCATCAGGGGTGCATTAAATTGATCATAAGTGACAGTAAAGAATTCTAATGTTACAAATACAAACATATTTTATTTCATAAAACATCAGCATATTAGAATGACTTCTGAAGGATCATGTGACACAAACACTGCGTAAGTCCGCTGAAAATTCAGTTTTTGCCATCCCAGGAAAAACTATATTTTACAGTATTTTAAAATAGAGAACATTTATTTTAAATTGTAATCATATCTCACAAAATTACAGATTTTACTGTATTTTTAATCAAATATATGTAGCCTAGATGAGTATGATATGTTCAAACATAAAAATGATATTATTATATTTATACTTACTTAATTTAATTGTATATTATTTTATTTTTGACCCCACATTTTTGAATGGTAGCACACTCTTTGTAAGTATAGAATAGGATTATGTGTGTAGCACATGCTCAAATTTTGATAACCTGTTGTAAAATATCTGTAGCCCACCAAATTTGCACTTTCTAAACGATGGAAAATGTTTCAGTACAGAATAGGGTAAGTACATAAGAGACAGCTAAAGTGCTGTTTATATTCACTTACAGTAAGGACCAGTTTACACATTTATATCTTGCCAAGAAGGGCATTTTGAGATGCTGCCATAAGTGTGAGCTTGTGCATGGAGTCATGATGATTTCTTTAAGTGTCTTATAAGGTCAAAAGCCACCTTGCTAGAATCAGCTACTGAAAAAAAAAAAAAAGATTTTGGAGAACTCAAAAACTAGAAACCCTCTACTCATGATGCCTTAGGTCAGTGGTCGGCAACAGGCGGCCCCCAAAACTGGCCCGCCAGCAATAATATCTGACCCGCGCCCGCAGCCAGATTATTTTGATAGCGGCTGGTTCTGAAATAGATCTGTCATGACAGCAACCGTTACTCTCAATCAGAGTATGTGAGCGGAGCGCGGAGTGGAGCGGGTGTGTGTGTGTGCTGTGAAGGGTTTTTGGAATGGAGATTTTCAACTGCCCAAGAGCGCTCCACCACCGCTCCATCACGAATACAATTCATGCCAACAGCCTGTAATATAACTGCACATTTAGCTAGAATTCACATGTTAAACATATTTAGCTAGCTTGATAGGGAAGGATCACTCAAATCAGAAAGAATGTGAAGCCATATGATGACAGCAATGGACATGAGCGGGAAGTTATAGTTCTCAAGGAATTTGTTTGTTCCTTCTAGATACTGAATATTTTCAGCTGAAAGCATGATTTAAACAGGTACTACAACACTTATTCACACGCAATCGCTCTCTCAATAATGCATTCAAACAAATGTAATCTTACATTGCTACTTCATCTGTATCCGATTTCGAATGAGCAGCAATCTGTAAGAAATGTATCGATCCTTAGGTAAAATAACTGACAAAAACGTAGTTATTTTCATCAAAACAAAATTTCATTTTCAACAAAATTTGCACTGCAAAAAGCAGCGATTATACCTTTTAATGCTGACAACCATGTGATTAGCTTGTCATGTGGTAGGAAAAAAGGTTTGCACACTAGTGTTCCAATAAGCCACTTTGAAACTCTCCTGTTATTTTATTTATTTATTTTTTTTATATAGGTTATGAAGAGAACTGTGATATTTCAAACATACTGAAATACTTTGCGGAGCGGTGTTTCTGAGATCAGTGAGCACAGAGTGGACCGGGAGCGGGAAACAGTGAACCCGGAGCGGAGTGATTATTAAATGCTCGGAGCGCGGAGGGGAAATTGTTGATGCTCCACTCCGCTCACGTACTCTGCTGGACACCACCACAAAAATGTGGCTTTTTGTTAATGACTGTCCTCCTACAGGATTTAACACAGAGTAACAGCTCACTACCAGTTACAAAAGACACTGTAACAGTCTGTCACAGGCAAATCTAGTTGCATTTTTCATCAATTAATTTCTTAAATTATCCTTTGACTATGTTCTGGCCCGCCATCTAGTGGCGACATTTTTTTTTGGCCCGATGCCAAACTTACTTGCCAACCCCTGCCTTAGGTTAGTGATTATTAACTTTAATTTAGTAGTGGGGATCCTTTAACGTAGGCATTTTCAATCATATTGTCATTCACTGGAGCACTGGCCCAGATTCCCTCCTGCATCTTCAGATCCCGCATCCAGATACTCATTACAAAAAACATATGCATGAGTGAAGCCCAGCTCCAGGCCCTTCGAACACCAGTAATGTAAGCAGGTGGTTCCTGATTAAGGTAGACATCTGAGGTACACAATCAGGCCTGCATAGCAGGAGGGAGGAAAGTTTACCTGACTGAGTGGAAACTTAAAAGTAAAAAGCCTTCAAGCTGTGAGCGAATGTGGGTGAGTGTGCGATTTCACTCAGAAACAACTTTTACAGAGGTGTTTTTTTAGAGTGTTCCATTTCGCCTCTGTAACATAATTGTTCAGAAATACTTATGATGTTACCTTCATAAATCGGTGTGTTTGAACAAATCTATAGAGTGAATGACTCATTCAATAGAAATTATAGAAGCTTTGCAATAATAATTAAAGGTGCACACATTTTTTTTATATAATTATTTCTGTTTTTCAAAAAGAAATCTGAAAATACTGTAAACCCTTTTACAAAATAAAAGTTTTACAAAAATTAAAACTGGGCAATTGTTCATTTTAAATAATCTAATTATTTAGAACTTAGTGATGCGAAATTTTTAAAAAAATAGTTCTCATTCACTTCCCCCCCCCCCCCTTGTTTTAAATTTAAGATAACAGTGTTTGAGTGCCGATAATGCTTTTGTCTTTTTTTATTTCTATTTAGCTTTAATATATATTTCAGAATTAGATTTTTTTTTCAGTTCTGGAGTCAGTTCAAGTGGCACAATGAGAACTCTATGCTACTGTGATAAATCAAGATGTGAAATTACACACAAAAAGACAATCTTACATAATCTGTAAGGTACTTTAAAATAACAAGTCATACTGTATTCAAGTTTTTTCCCCTCTTCATAAAGATTTAACAAAGTGTTTGACAATGCTCCAGAATAGCAACACATGATGTTGAACAGATTAAAAAGTATTATTTTCTAAAAAAAAACTGGCAACAAGAAAGTTGACTTGAACTTTTTTCATTACATAAAATGTGTTTTTCCATCTCATTGACACACACTGGAGCAGTCTGGTGTGAGAAGAATAAGCATGAGATCAAACCATGCTGCTGTTTGCTCCAGTCAGAGTTCCTCACTTGTCAGTGTGCTACACACACAAAAAAGGCATCACCATTCTTGTGTGCTCAAACTGTGTCTTGCATTTCCTCTTTTCTGATGTAGCTGTCAGTGAATCCTCAAGAGAGTTCCAGACAGTCTCAGTCGCCATGTCAAACACTCCCTAAAGCACAGTGTCAAACACACACTCCAGACTCCTGCACAACAGACTTAACAGCTATTAAACCACACCTTTGAGACCTCTCCTGCTCAGTATGTCAATTTTACTCCTTACTAATTTGTGTAACCATTTACACTTCAACGCTTAAAAATAAAGTGGGTCAGTGGATCTGCAGCACCTTAAGTTCAACAAAAACCTTCTTCTTATCAAGAACCATATTCTCTGCACTAGGGTTCTTGAACTGGCTATACGATTCCTTGGAGATTAAGAAAAAAGCAATTTATGTTGTACATTATAGGCCTTGGATCACCATTCTTGGTTTCTGAGTCTTAAAGAAGATAAAGTATACTAAAAAAAAAAAAAAAAAAAAAAAAAAAAAAAAAAAAAAAAAATGGACAGCAGGAAAGAAAACTATGCTAAAGGAAAAAAAATATTAAACTAAGCAGTAAGCACATACATAGTTAGGACATCAAAATAAAAAAGGAGAACAAAACACTTCCCATATTTTGGTTGCACACTATTGACAAAAAAGCATCTTAAATATGCAAGTTACATGATATCCTAAACAGTATTTAAAACATATTAACAGTCCATAAGTTCAAATCTATTAACATATTCACTGACATAAAAATGATATTACTAATTTATTACTAAGTTATGTTTAATAGTATTACTAATATCGCTCTTTAAAAGCAAGATATTTAAAGTGTTCCAGTGTTCCTAAAGTATATGCAATAGTTCCCACTATAGCACAATCAAATATATTATACATTGTTCCAATTTAGCAGACTTCAAGTATGCCAAAAGTACAATTGCATGCATGGTATTTTTATTAAGTACATAAATATGTAAATGTATACTTAGCATGAAATAAATGTATTTAAAATACATTTTAGTACTTAGTATTTTTCACTAGGGAATGCATGAAGATTTTTTAAAAATGCTGAAAAAATTTTTCTTAAAGTTGGTCAAATTTCTACTTCCAGTAAAATGCTATTTTTGCTGACTGGTAATGTGGTCATCTGATGTCCAATATAAAATAACAGTCCTGCAACAAAACCAGTTGATAAACACTAGATTTTCACAGTGAGCCGACCTGTATATCACATAGCCACCTCCAGTAAAGCGTGCCGGAAGCAAGCTGCACAAGATCTATTTCATTTCCATTATCACAGAATAATGCTTCAATTATCCCATGGAAATGGGAAGAGGAATAATTACGCTATTTGTGGTTGCCAGGATGATAATAACAGCAGTCATAACGAGGAGCGCAAAATGGCAAAAACGAGAGACTTTCACTAATGCATTTTCTACACACTGGAATCAGGATGGGTCAGAAGGCTGATTGGTTCAGACCCATTAGCTTTCATGTGCAGAAGCAGTCATGTTAACCAAGAAACTTCCACAAAGACAAGACAAGGCTTTAAAGTTGATGTGACAACACATGCTTTTGTGTTGCCAATTAATTTATTTCTGTTCGGTTTAATTTATTACACAACATGGCAATTGAATTGCTTTTATTACAACATCAAAATTTGCTGTGAAAAGCCTCCAAATGAAGATACAGTAATTCAAAGACATGATATTGTGACAGAGGAGCAAAGCATTAAGTAGACAGACATTACAAAAAAAGCCAATAAATTGGTTGCTGTATTTCATATCATCAAACTTAAGCCATTTATCATAGCTGAGTTCACAGCAATCCATTTAGTCAATCTGGCTTAGATAGGAAAATATCCCTTTTATGCAATTTACATATGGGTCAGAGGGGATGATTAATCGCATTTTACCACATTATTTTTTTTAAATTTAATCACACTAGATTAACAAATCAAACTGGCAGCCCACATATAAACAGCAATAAACGTCTGGGCTGCAAACCTGCGATGCTGTGTGACACTCAAACAGTAGAGAGGATTAAAGACAGCTCAATCAGGCCAGACTCATCGTGACCCCATCACACACACACACACACACACAACACACATGTCTTTAAGCACAGCAGACTAAAGCCAGCACAGCCATTTTTGACCTCTTTTGTCCACTCCAACTCCTCACGCTGACCTCAATATGCCGGTGCTACTATCTTTTAAAAAGTGTTTTTATGTGAGACTGAGAAAGAGAGACAGAGCAGACATAAAAGATATGAAATTGAAAGGAAAACGACATCACCAACTTTGTGTGTTTGTGCATTTGAGAGAATACATGAGGACACAAGTTCACTGGAAATATCAAAGGGCGGCTGATTCTGTATTGCATATTCATGCCTCGCATCCTAAATTTAAACCCTGAGCCTAAACTTCTTTGCAGCCCATTTCCAAAGATCCTGCCCTGAAGCGGTCAAGATTAAAGCTTAGATTATAGCATGCTAAATATTAGACAAGCAAATCATTCAATGCCCACAAACACTCATCCTTCCAGTGTGCCTGCCATTAAAACCCTTAAAAATCTTCTGTTTTTCTAATAAAAATGGGGGGGGGGAAATGTAGCCCTTTTACTGATCTGAGACCAGCTTTCCTCCCACAACTGAAAGTAAATTGACTAAAGGTCTCTTTACATTACATACAAAATTGTCTATATTATATATTGCGTTTTTTCTTTTTTGTACATGGTCTATTTTTATATTATTATTTTTATTATCTGTGTCCTGTCTCGTCACTGTCATTCTGTTGCACTATGGAGCTTCTGTCACTAAAACAAATTCCTCGTATGCGTAAACATACCTGGCAATAAAAACTCATTAATTAATTCATTCATTCAGACATTTTATAGCAGTTTTAGATCAGCTAGTCTCAAATCAGGAAATGTTGGACAATTTAAACACATTATTAAAGCATGAAAACAGCTAAGGACAAAAAACCTGAATCACTGCTATGTAGTAAAACAGAATTAAATAATAATAATAATTAATATATATATTTTTTTTTTTTGACCAATCAACTAGCAGGCGTAGCATTAAAGGGAATGAAATCAGAGACAAAACTTCTCTGGGAGGGTTTTAGCTTGCTGCTGACAGTATAATTACTATTAGGCTGTTAACATGTTAAAGCATAGCTCTGTCAGCAAACTAAAACCGGCTGAAGTCTGGCCTGCACTACAGTAGGTGGTAGCAGTGAAACTGCTGTCAAACCAAGAATGTTCTTGTGCGGTTCGCTCAGAATTCCGCTGGCAGCAGGAAGGACTTTGTTACCTGCTGAGGAGGAGGACAAGAGGGCGTAGCTGCATTTGACAGGAAGCAACTTCAACCCCCCTGTACCATTTCATACAACATTTTTCCTTCCACCTTTTAAACCAACCCTAATATCTCCAGTCATTAGTTTATTTGTTGATTCCACCCTCCACAAACTCTGCCCCCCCGCCATAGGAACAGAGGAGAGCGAAAGGGGGATTGAGAGAGACGGAGCAAAAGAGAGAGGAGGATACAATTACTAAGTAGAGGACAAGAGGAAATGCAGCAGAGCGATACAAATGAAAAGAGAGATAGAGAGAGAGAGAATAGTGGATATAACAGGAAGGGGAGGTGGGATGGAGAAGTATGACAGAGAGAGGGAGAGAGAGATGGCCCAGAATAAAGAAAGCACACAGAGCAGATAAACGGTGACAGTCACATTACAGCGGAAGTCTCTGGAACATGTCAGTGGCTGATGGTGAGATGCCCACAAGGACAAAAGCCTCTGCAGTGCTCAGAAATAAGATTTTTCTGCTTTAGTTTACTTGCCTTTGACTTTATTTTTTTCTGGCCAATATTCTTTAATGAATGAATGAATAAATGAATGATAATCAAATAAATTGTAGTGGCATTTACAGTATAAGCCATGGTGTGTGTGTGTATAATACTATGTATTACATGTGTATATACTAGAATTTAAAGCAAATACCTTATTTTATTTTTATGGACAACATTTTTACTGAATGAATGAATAAATAAATAAACTGTAGTGACATTTAAAGTATTTTTTCATTTTCATTTCATTTAAAGTCATTATGGTATAATATTTCAGTATATATTTACAAAAATTACTAGAATGAACAGCAAATACTTTAATGTGCTTTACAATAATTAAAAAATGTACAGCTATCAAGTGGAACTTCTTGAAACTCCTTTATGGCATAAAGTGCAAAACATGTTTGATTGGATAACAGTTTTCTACCCATTCTAACTGATGCTTCTAAAACTATCACAAGTTTATATTATTGCAATTTAGTATTTAATTATTTAATTAAAAATATATGATTATGACAATTAAATATAAAATAAATGATAAAAAAAAAAAAACTTTCAATCCATTCGTGACACAGCAATTTGTTCAGTTTTTTTTTTTTACATGTATTTAAAAAACAGATAATAATACAATTCAAATAAAACAAAAATCAAACGTAAGATGCTGATTAATGAACTACTGGAATTAATTCAGTAGTCTGATTCACTGAATAATTCTTCAGACTAATTCACAGGTAAACTCCGGCATTTGTGATTATCTTTGAATGATTCATTAAATTAACCTGACTGACAAAGGACTCTCACACACTTTTAGCCAACATTAAATTTGCACCCACTCTATACTCACTCGACAATTTCACAATTCTTCTGAGATTTACAGCCCCAAATGTCTTTCTCCCGACCATTACTCTGCATCTTACAAATGATAGGCCTATCGAGTATAAATCTCTATGTGGCTGATCTCTCCTGAAGGGATTACTCATTAATGGTACGGGTGGCTTGTTTTTGCTGAGAGCAGCTCTCTTAAAATAGTCCTGACCACTGAGAAACAACTGGTATGCAATGCATTAAAGTCATTACCGACACAGGTGAAAAAAAAAACCTGCACTTCCTTTCTGCTGCTCAACAGTGTGTATGTACACTAAAGAGGCAAGCTGAACATCCAAGAAAAATAAATGATATTGATAAGACTAATTGATAATTAATCTTGTTCTGTTACTCACACACATCTAAAATTTGAATGAGATTTCTAACCTGTATTTGTATGTCACTGGAGAGACAGACCAGGCAGCGCACAGACTGGACTGCCACTACAACAAATGCACATTCCTTATCAGCCCACATTTTAGTGAACCCTCGTGAAATTCCAACTGGACCGGCAACATTTCAAAACGATATCACCATGACATCATACTTTGAAATACCATTTGTCATTCTAATATTCATAAACATGCAAGAGTGGAAACTCATGGCTAGCAGACTCTCTCACACTGATACAATATCTCTAAATGTTAGTAGGGACTAATATGGCCATTTTTATTTTGTCATTCATTCTTTCTTTATTCTTTCATTAATGGGAATGTAAGTACATTTTGGTATTAAACTAATCAGAAAAAAACTGTCACATAAAAACCAAATTAGTACTGTATATTACAGATGGCCCTTTCCTGTCTAATTGGCCAGTTTGGGACCAAATAAAAAAAATTCTTCATTTAATCCTTAAAAAAATTGCAGCTAGAGAAACAAACTCAGCACTTACTGTACCACTTTGAATCAGTCTGATAAACCATCCACTAAATTAACTCACTGAATCAGTGCTGTTCCTGAATGAACATCTGATCTGCAAAATATCATTATATTTCTCAAAAATAAAGTCTGTTTTGCATTTAACTTAGACATTGAAAATAGTGCTTATCGCTGGGGGCGTGCAATATATAGCATCTGTGATATATATTGAATATCGTAATTGTTGTTTTAATTGTTGTGCAAAAACCATTCAAAACACCCCTAGAGAGTGCACGCATGAAGTCTAGACTAGTGTGTGTACGCATTTAGAGTGCATTCTTTCACTGCATGATTCAGTCTATTAAAATGCATTTAGAATGATCACAAATTCAAGGACATGGTGCAGAAAATAGAAATGGATATATTTCTTAATACTACTTGTTCAATCAATTTCACATGAAGAGGAGTTTGTTTACAAAACCTTACCATGATTCAAAGGTTGATATTGATGATTTTTTTTTTTTTTAACAGTTCAATAAACAAGAAGTTAATTAAGAGACTTACGTTTTAGACATATTTCCTGTTTTTGTGCTGTTTCGACAACAAAAATAATTCCAAACAAATTGCCACAGCACTGTTTTGCGTCTCTGAGCAACATGGCGGTGTTTCGTTGCTGAATGAATCAACCGTTTAAATGATTTGGGTCAGTCGCAATGACTCAGATTAAATGCTTTCATGTCTTGCATTAAACAGTGTGTAAATACATATCGAAATGCACGTCAAATGCGAGCTTCTCGGGTCCGATTGCAAAGATGAATTTTGTTGATACTGATTTCATTTGCTTTAGGAGTCAGCTGTCCACGGCAGCCCTTAAGATACCAGCACAGTAACACACTCAGCAAAATATCGTCTAATTAACGTTATCGATAAAATCCCAGAAAATATCAAGATATAATTTTTTGTCAATATCGCACACCCCTCTAAATGTGATAAAGGCCAGAGTCAGTTGGATAAACATGTATAGCAGGGCAGTCATACTAACAAGCCCACAGACCAAACTAACACACAGATTTCCTTTCAAAAGAGGATTGTGAGCAAACGGTCCATCTGATTCACTAATCCTCATTCAGACAGAGAATGAGCTCTGGGCTCTGTTTTGTTTCAGGCCGAGCAGACGCACAGATGCTCCCAAGGCCCGCAGTAACCACTGCTATTATCAACAGAGCACTGTTTACAATCTCAGATGAAACGTCGAAAGGAATTACGACTGGTCATGTTTGCTCTGCCTCAAGACAGTCGTTATACTGCTCTAAAAAAGATTCCTTAGCGATAATTTCAGTAGCTGAAGTATAGTAGCTGTGCAATGCATCAAAAATAGAAGTCCATTAACTGAAGATCTACAGGTTTTGTTTTTTTCTTCCTTTTTTCAATATTACTATAAAGCGCTGTATCTCATAATGAAATTCCTTAAAAAAAAAAGGTACTGGCTCAGTGATTCGAGACGGCTTCACTGATCACACTGACCATTGGCTTCACATCTTTGTTCCCCAGCAGTTTAAGAGCCTCAGCCTCAGCCAAGAGAGTGTTCATGTGTGTGTATACTCCGTTTGGTTGCATGCAATTTCTTTATTTTGCTAAATGAAAAAAAAAAGATATTTTGAAGAATGCTGGTAAGCAAAAAGTTGCTGGTCCCCATTGACTTCCATAGTGTGGGAAAAACTACACTTGCATACTTTCAAAAGAACTATGAAATAAATGCATTCAAATGTACGCAAATAACCATAAAAAAATGTTAACCCAAAAATGACCAGTTAGCCATTATTTACTCACTTTCATGGCATCCCATTTCAATGTGCTGTATGCTATACAGATTTTATGTGATGTATTCCTTCAAGAAAAGACTCTTTATTATAGAGCAGGGAAAGCTCTTTCCATTTTAGATGCCTGTTATTAGCTTCCACTCCAAATATTGCGTATTTCTTCATTTCTTGAAGAGGCATAGAGATAACAAACAGGTCTGAGCTAAATGGATCAAATTTCTCAAATTTCTCACTTATTGCTCTCTGGTGACAATTGGCTTGCACAAAAATTCCAACTCTTTATAGCGTTTCATTGCAAAGCAAACTGACAGCAGCAGCAATAGTCAAATTACTCTCAGCAGCAATTGCCTCTGGAGCTGAAGCTAATAATGTTCGGGCCTACTATTTCTGGGAAAGGTAAATGAGCACTGACAGCTAATTTCAGCATTCGTGAGGAAAACTTTTTGAGGATTAGTTCACACAAAAATGACAAATCTTTAATTTGCTCATCCTCATGTTGTTCCAAACCCATCTGACTTTCTTTCGTCTGTGGATAATGAAAGTAGGAATTTTGTACTGGTAGCTCTTTTCAAAGCAATAATGATAAATGGGACCTACACTCTTAAAAATAAAGGTGCTTCACGATGCCATAGAAGAACCTTTTTGTCTAAATGGTTCCATAAAGAACCTTCAACATCTAAAGAACCGTTCTGTTTCACAAAAGGTTCTTTGTGGCGAAAGAAGGTTCTTCAGATTGCAAAAAGGTAAGAAAGAGATGGCTCTTTAAAGAACCTTTGACTGAATGGTTCTTTGTGGAACCAAAAATGATTCTTCTATAGCATCGCTTGAAGAACCTTTTGAAGCACCTTTATTTTTAGAGCTTTCAAGCTTCAAAAATTACTCAAAAGCACCATATGAGCTGCAATCACTACAACCAGATCAGTGAGTCATTGAATCAGTTTGAGAAGTGATTCTGATTCCCAAACAAATCATTAAGTGAGGTTTTGTGAACGTATTTCATTTAAAGACACACCAAGAAAAGCTCGTGTGGAATTTTCAGCGAATAATGACTTTAATTTTGCTCTGTTCCTGACACAAACTTGATTTCAAAAGACTTGAAATATAATGCAAAAGTTTTAAACAGTGCAAAAAGTATGATACTTTAATTCAAAACAAAATACATTTAAGTTTGTTAGACGTTGAAATGAAAATCGTGATGCCATGTTCAATTCAGTAAATCGCTTTAATGCACAGGCAAATAAGATCTGTCCTTGGTTTGATTACAGATATATTGCATGAAGATGCCAAAGAAGATGTCTATTTCGAAGATTAATGTTCCGACATGAAATAGGATTGTTGTTTCATTCACAGTGCTAAATTTCCCAGCATACTGAGCATAAAAAGTAGATGTCTAAAAATTATATTTGGGAGTAGCTGATATTGTTTAAGGCCACAACTAGGCCGAAAATCAATTGCGTTTACAATCAAAACCACAACGCACCCATCAGAGGGGAATCCTAATAATAATTGAACAAAGTAAAGCGTGCAGTTTTATAGATGTTCTTAAATTACAGGTCATGGTGACTTCTACAGTCCTATTGATTTCCCTCAGTAATAGAACTCAATAAGCCAGCCAGGAGGGGGAGTGACCATCTGTCCAATGCTGCGACTGCTGACACCTCAAAAGGAGGTAAATGGGCTCAGCTTGCCTAAAACACCCTGATGTATGAAGACTGGTGGTCACTTCTGTAACTGACTGCTATAGTGGAGCTAAAACATTCATTGACCCCTCATAGATTTTGGCTTAGGTAACCAAAGTTAATTAAAGAATGTTATTTAATGTTGAAAATCTCAAAGATAGAAGATCAGGGAAGCATTTGGAAAAAAACTAGGGTTAGCATTTTCTTGAGTAGACATACTTTTTTTTCCTGACTTGAAGAGAAAAGTAGTAATAATTGCATCTTATTCTGGACAAAAAGAGAGAATGAATCAGGCCTTGTTTACTTGTAAGATTACTTTTCATCGATCCCATCACAAGTGAAAGAAGCAAAATATAGGTAAAAAAAAACCACTGCCTAAATCATTGAGCTTTCCACTTTCAAACATTTCCAGTGGTAATTAAAAATGCATGCAACAACATAGCCTTCATTGTTAGACGCTCATGTGGTTGAATGTGTTCAAACAGCCTCAAATAAATAAATAAAAACCTGAACATACTGAAGTATTTTTTTAACATGTTGTGAAAAAAGTGCACCAAAACAAATGATTCAAACTTTGCCGATTAAAAATGATGGTCAAAAACGCATCTGCTTTCTTTATCCTTTTAATTCACTTCCTAAGGTAATCCGTGTAACATGGGTTTGTTCAGTCAAACAGAATTGATACACCGCACTCAGCGCTCCCACAAAAGGCATTATTTTGTGTGGCAAAATAAGCGGGGAACAGCAAAATGGGAAAATAAAAAAGTTACAGAGGGTTATAAATGAAAAAAAGTGATACTATTTTTTTTTAAGGTAAGTGGTTGCAAACTATTTATTTTAGCTACATTTAATTAAAAAAAAAAAAGTTGAAATTTAGTCAACTAAATTAGTTTATTTAAATGTAGCTAAAATAAATTGATTGCAACCAAAAATTTGTCAATTCAATTAATCTTTTTTTTTTCAGTGTGTACCATGGTGCGATATTTTCTATATTTGCTATTCATGAATTAAAAATAATATATAATAAATAATAATCAGGCAAAACTAGATTGGAGAGTTTTTTTTCTTTATTTGATGGGATATATAAAGTAAAATTCCAGTTAAATTCAGTATCGAAATGTAAACATGACAAAGACATTAAAAAGTCTATATTAATACTAATAATAATTATTATTATTATTATTATTACAATAAATATTGTTAGTCCAGAGGAGGAACCCACAACAAAATTGATGATGCAGAAAATGAGAAAGGAGGAGGGAAAGAGAGGGAGACTGCAAGATGAGAAAGATGACTCCTCCATACCCTACAGCGGGATGATGTTTGCAGATTGGGGTGGGTAAAGAACGGAACTGAAGAAAGCAGGAGGAACAGATGAAGCTAAAGAAGAGAAGGATAAATTGATGCAGTCTAAAAAAGCTTGTGTTGACTTATCATAGTCACACATGCTCGAGAAAGAAAATGAGACCAGTTTTGCTAGTGCCCTTTAAAAGTCTTCAGGGAGACGCTGTGACAAAACTGGTCAGATAAAAAAAATAACAACAGCTTTCTGAATGCCAAAGTGCATTGAGAAATAACTTTTTTTTCTTTTCACAAAATAAAATAGGAAAAACAAAATAAAGTATCAAATAAAAATGTCAAAAGACTTGAAATAAAAAAGTTTGAAAATACATCAAGTGCTGTTTGCAATCTATCATAAATTGTGATTTGTTTGTGTTGCTTAAGTTATATCTCGCAGCATCACTGGTTCAGTTCATTCTGCAGCGCTGCAGGCAGTTGCTTGCACCATCTCCAAACTCAAAGGCACCGCTGTTTGCAAACGAAAAGATCAGAGAAGTAACTTTTTTCTCAGCATCTCTCAGAAAAATATAGACAGTACTACTGCCTTCTTCTCAGAAAATGCTAATCACTACTTGCAATGCAGACTTTTAAAAACAACTGTGTCTCCAGGTAGATGCTGCCCTTTTGCACCGATCCACCATCATGCTTTCCTCAAATTCTCCAAGCATATGGTTCTCGGAAGACCAATCACAACTGACCACATAAAAAGCTGCACATATAATGCGTTGGTGGATACATTTATGATGCAAAGCCAAATAACTTGACTTTTTTTCCCCATTAAAAACTTCTGCAAACATCAAAAAGTGGAAATAGGATAACCGTGCACTAGAAAAATCAATACATCTAAACTAGGAATACTGATATAAAAATATTAGTGTACTGTGCTGAAAATCATTTAAAGTTGTCCTAATATGGCATTCGCAGGCAAAAATGACAGGCCTTTTAAAAAGTTCTTGTATATTTCTCATTATGCTATTATCACCAAATCTCGGATTCAATCTTTTTTATCAACTTGTTTTCTTTCAATTAGCACATTTAGTATTTCTTTTTGAAACTAATCGCAGTTCTCATTGATCTGAGCTTTTGCAACTTTTGCATTCACTCAAAAAACTGAGGTGAATAAACTCAGGTCAATAAAGCCTACGATCAGTCATTTCCAAAAAGTGTATACGTTTACAAGTTTATACAAACATTGAGTTCAAGAGTTGCTAATAATATAACATAACAATAAATATATAAGCTTTTTTTGTCAGTGATTTTTGACTGGGTGTACTATAAGTGTAGAAAAATGTAGCCTACGTTTTTGGAAGTTGTGTGAGAGCAAAATCAGTAGGTTTCAGTCCAATGTGATAACATTAACTAGAATTTTTGTGGAAAAGTAATCTCTTGGTCAAGATGACTGGAATACAACATGAGGACGTTGAGCAAAAATGCAATGCTGGATGACAAGGCATAAAATTACTTGTTTGAAACTTTAAATCCACAAGAACAATGTTTCTGTCTGAGGCAATTTGTCATTTCTAAGCCTCAGTACTGACCTGACACCAGTTTAATGTTTCCTCTTTTATAAATGTATGAGAATATGATCTACATTCTTCTTCATGAAACCTGATGGGGAACTTCCATGAACAAAAGCTACATCTGCATCCCAATAGGCATCACACAATGTATTTGGGCACATTAGCATTGATGTAAATGGGTGTTTCAAGTCTTTCCACATTAGTCACTGCTAACATTACTTCCATTACTCAGATTATAGTGCTTATGCATGTGAGTTCATAATGTCAGAAAAGAATAAGTGGGAGTATTCATGAAATTTGCATATGGTCTGTGGCACATGCTCAAGATAATACATTAAAAATGTCCTCTTAATTAAATAAAGGTATAGGTAAGACAAAAACAATGCCTTAGATCTATATAGGCCATCACAAAGGGCTATTTCTGCCTAGTTCATTCTTTGAAACAAGTCTCATTTCAACATTACACTTTATACTTCACAGTACTTGTCCTTCGATCTTTTTCTATGCGTCACTGGAAAGGCCCACCTAACATTTAACTGTGACAATAAAAGTTCAATCAAAGGCAATTTCACCTCTTTATTTAAAGGCTTTAAAACCGCTTTATGGGCACATTTATAAGCAGATTCACAAACAGAAAAGCAATTAACTTAATTAATTATTCTGAAACTGCAAATAAATGCTGCTGATAAAATCTAAACAAATGTTTACCATTTCAAATCTGTTTAAAATAAACCAAAGACAGGTCTAGAAATATTTTACTTGCAAATTTGAGTAAAATATAGCCTCTGTACATTTAAAAAGTATTTGGACGTTTATGCTACCGTTCAAAAGTTTGGGGTTGGTAAGATGGAAGTTTTGAAGAAGCTATGCTGTCACCAAGGCTGAATTTAAATGATTAAAAATACAGTAAAACAGCAAATATGTGAATATTTTAAAAATAAAGGTTTTCTATTTGAATATATTTTAAATTTTAATTTATGAAATTTAGCAGCATTACTCCAGTCTTCATGTCACTGTTTCTCAGAAATCATTTAATATAAAAAAAAAAAAAAAAAAAAAATTATATATTTATATATAATATATATTATATTAATATTATATTATTATTATCAATTATGAAAACAGTTGTGCTGCTTATGGGAACATGCTACATTTTACAGGATTCTTTGATGATTAGAAAGTTAAAAAGAAAAGCATTTATTCAAAATATAAATCTTTTGGAAATTATAAGTGTAGTAACTGTCACATTTATTCTTTAATTACGGCTTTTGATCAATAGAAAAATACTTTATTAATAACTAAGGATATATCAATTAAAAAAAGTGTATCAACTGTCACAATTGATTATTAATAAATAATCTACATATATATATATAGATATAAGTACTGTTTGAAGAGAAACACACAAGATTTGATCACCCTTCTTTATATTTACTAACTGTTACTCAACTGCAGAGTAACAGTTACTCATCAAATAGTATCAAGATAACTCTCATATGTTTTGTCGTAATTTTGAACAGCATATGTATTGCTTTATTCATTTAAAATAAAAATAATAATAATTAAAAAAAAATTAAAAACTACCAAATATTTTGCATTAAATAAATGTGGCACAAGCACGTTTCAGGAAAATGTTTTCACATTCATATACATACTGCAGATAAATGGATGGATGCACATACAGACAGACAGACAGACCAACAAGTCACTTTCAAGTGTGGTTTCGCAAGACGACGAGCGCTGTATAAATGTTTGCACACATTAGTATCAACAGTCTGAACAATGCATGCTAGGATTTTTCCTGTCATTCAGTGCAGTGAGCGTGCCTTCACATCGGAAAGTCTCTCTGTCTAGAGAGTGGGTGCTTTATTACTGCTTGTTTGTCTTAGGAAACAGAGCCCCTCTCCTCAGCCTGGAGACACCATAGCGACCAGATTTGCTGAGATCATGCACACAGGGCGTCCCAATAAAGCACATTATTTATGTGCCATGCCAGTCCATTTGAGTATCATAACAGCAGATAAAGAATTACAACTTATTTGCTTTTGAGTGAATGCAAGAAATTGTTGCTATCAGTCTACTGTATATAAAACATAATACATACTGTGCATATAGAATATCAGTCTCATATTACATGAAAACCGAAAGCATGTGACCCTTTAAAAGCACTGTTTGACTTACAGTGCTGAGAAAAGCTCTGACATGATTGTGGAGGCTGTAATAGTGTTGCACACCTCCCTGTCAATCAAACGCATGACTTCTAAATAGAGCCTCACTGTTGCCCTTTCACACCCATTTGGTTTCTGCTTACGGCTACTGTTACAACTCTGTACGGCATGGAAACCTCTACACTGCGAGTGAGCAAATAAAACATTGCTATTATAATCAAGGAAGCCACCTAAACAGTTAGCTTCATTGATTAGAATGGAACATTCCAGTTTGTGGCTTCACTAGTGGTATAAACAGGGTGTTAAAATGTGCTGTTGACTGCGAGGGACAGGGTGCATTCAAATGTTTTGTTGTTACACGCTGACTGAGGGGAATCTAGTGCTCACAAGTACTCTTACAAACCCATATCATTACAAGAAATTGACCTAAGAAATGACATGTCTGTTTAGGATTTGTATTATGCAACTTGCAATACACAAACTTTAAACTTTACTTTTGAGTTTGAAGATTGCAGAATGTCACTACACTACAATACACTGTTTATGTTCAGTTTATGGTCCGAAAGTAAGCAGGGCTCAAGGCAAAAATGCTGCTAAATGTGACAAAATGTCTTGTACTTAATGTGCAAATCAATTTTTTGTATATTACATTTGCTATGTATTTACTCAAATCTAGTCAGGTATGGATAGCGTATTTAATTGGCCTATCTGATTCAGGTGAGCAAATTGTGATAACAGCGTGTGAATAATACAATGACTTTCAGGGAGTCGACTAATTTAAAGATATTAAAAATTGTTTTAATGGAATTTTAACGTCTGTAGATTATCTTTAAATGTATATTCAACTTACCAGCCTTTTAAGTGTTTGCCATTTACGCCACTAGCACAGTTAGCTAAATGTCAATTATCTCCCCAAAAAAATAAATACATAACTGAAGTTTCTAGTTGTGTAAATCTATAATAAAGTGATATCTCTGATAGCAGATGGCATGCTTCATCGTCACACTCCCCGAAATGCATTGAAAAACACACATGCAAGCCACACCAACACACAATAGCCTATACAAAAATGCCCCACCGCATTTTGTTATGTGTTGCATTAAATGTTCTCTTTAAAGTCAGTGGATTCTGATATGATTGGCTGGCAGTGTTTTTTGTTTTTTTTAATTGATCATCAGTTGGGAAAAAAAACACTCCATATCGTTACTTAGTGTCACTATCATTAGCTGCAATGTGGACTATATTCTCACAGAATTAGAACATTAATTAAAGCATTATAGTTATCATTAGGCCTATAGGTATTCTTATAGTGTGAAAGAACCTTAGTGTCTATTTGGCAACAAGTGAAATTATGTGTTTTGATTTGTAAATATTTTTCGAAATAATGAAATCTCTGAATGTCATGTTGAAATACATACAATTCATCAACCTTCTGTTCGATAGTTTTTGGGGTTTGAAGCTAATTCAGTGGGGATCTGACACACCTTCCACAAAAACCCAAACCACCTATAACACGCAGCCTGCAACTGAAATAGGCTATTTGACATAAATGTAATGACAAGCAGTGCTACGTTTTATTTATTCCTTATTTCTTTATTTCTTTATTTTTAGAAAACCATGTATCCTCATAAAGGGGAAAAAAAAAAACTACGAATATCGATTCCAGGCCAAAAACTATTTTATATTTAATTTTCTAACACTGGGTTTCATCCAGCAACAAGAACCGACAAAATATCTCAATGTCATGAAGTCCAAAGTTGTATCTTATTACAAAACTTTCATATTTACTTCTTATAAACGTACAGATCCTAAAAGCCTTTTCAACCTATCATTTAAATATAAAATCGTGCACAATAGTAATTGCAGACAAAGGATAACGGGACATTAAAGACGGGAGGCGCTCCGACAATGAGGATGGAAGGTGTCTACAGACCGCAGTTATTATTACAATACACCATACGTATGCAAAACAATGCCCGTTACCAATTCCGCTATTTTTCTGTTAAAAAAGCAAACATAATATGAGCTGGTTAGCTGGTATGCTAACAGACTGCAGAAGGAAGGCACTGGCCATCACCTCGGTGCTGGAATAACTGTAGATTTATACAGCTGAGGGATGCATTAGACAGTCGCTTCAGGGGATTTACCTATGTATCTTTCATCTGACATCTGAACATTTTCCCTAGTTTAAATCCTTATAATCAGCGCAATAAGGCTAGGATGCACAAGCCTCGCCTTTCTGACACATCTAATAACGGTTTGCTTGTTCCAAAGTGGCTTCCATAGATCCTACCTTCAGTGATGACAGCCCCGGTACAGGAACAAAACACTTCCGAGGAAATACGATGCTGTAATTTATTTCCAAACGGGCGGCTTTCCAAACCTAGCCAGTAAGTTTAAACAGCCCAGAAAATCCGCCGGCTCGCCTCTGAAGTGATGGAAGCGGAATGAATCCACGCGTTGCTGTGGGTATCTAGGAAATGCTCGTCTCTCTGCCGCTCCCTGCCAAATAATGAACCCTCCCCACCGAATCCCCAGCCACACACACGACAGGTGCTGAGTATGCGCTCTCCCTTCTTGCTAAATAGTGAGCCGCGCGGTGGCTCTGTACTGCGCCGGCGCTGTAAACGAGGAGAGAAAGAGCGCAGCCTGGGATGGGCGGGGCGAAGATGCTGCTGCGCATCTTTGTTAAATAGTGATGCTCAGCTGGAGGATGGAGCGCGTGCTCAATGATGTATGCTCGTTGGGTGTTCACGACTGTTTGGAATTGTGTATTTTTTTCTGTTTGTTTGTTTTTTGTTAGTTTTTTTGTGTAAAGCATATATTGCAAAGCCAGTCTTGAATATAGATGTTTTAATGTAATCGAAATTATATGATTATAATATGATTTCTTGTCATTTAAAAGTAGGCTACTAAAAAACAAAACAAAAACTTTATTTTTTTTCTCTTCTTTTTTTCTTTTGTTTTAAATGGTCAATAAATATTAAACTAGCAAAAATACAAACATATTGTCCGCACACTGATATAACTGCTTCATAAGAATAATTTATTGCAACGTTTCGACCATCAGGTCTTCGTCAGGCTGACGATGGTCGAAACGTTGCAATAAATTATTCTTATGGAGCAGTTCTATTAGTGTGCGGACAATACGTTTGTATTTTTGCTATAGTTTTACTTTTTTTTGTCCTGCACCTGAGCCCTGGGTGGGTTTGTGGGAGGTGCGCTACTTTTTTACACTTTGGTAATAAAGATTAAAGACATTAATATTTTTAGAGCTGGGTGACCGATTTAATGCTAGTATACTGTACAGTGTATTGTAGATCTACTGTATGTATGGCTTAATATTGAATAAATTAATATCAGTATAGTCAATATGTATCACAATTAAAGAGTTTATCAGAACTGGCATTTTACAAAATAATCAATCAAAAATTACTAAAAGATTGCTGTGTTGCTCAAGTTTCTTTTAGTGCTTGAATACAAGTAACTGCCATTGTATAGAGTTTAGTGAAGATTTTGCAAAAACATTACTTTTGGGACATGGGAATGAGTAAATAACAACAATTTTCATTTCTGGAAGAACGTTTCAGGTTACTTATGTAACCATGGTTCCCTGAGTAGGGAACGAGACACTGTGTCCTCTAGGGGTCGCTATGGGGAACGCCTCGTCGTGACCCGTGTCTGAAGCATACATTGAAAAAACACCAACACCACGTTGGCCGGCGGACAGACAGACGTCACTACGGGCGGACATAGTATAAATGGCGCGGGAGGAACCACATCCATCCACTTCTTCGTTCTGAAGCTTGGTCCGCCAACAAAGGCATTTTGGGACAGCGCACAACAACGCCTCAAAGAAACCTTAGATGAAGCAGGTCCGATGCCTACTAAGGGAAACCATGTGTTATAAGTTAACATGAGGACGTCCCTTTGATGGGAACTTCGAACTGTGTCCTCTAGCGGTCGCTATGGGGAACAGTATACCCATGCCACCATGCTGAGGGGAGTGCATGCCAGAAACCATGGCGAGCACTAAGTACCAACTCTACCATATTGCCATTGGAGTTGCCCCTGGGACATTAGACGGCTGTTAGTGACATTATTCCCTATGGCCAAAGGCCTAAGCTACATACCCATAAACTTACCTGTTAGGGCCAGAACTCATGGGCCCGGGGTAGAGCTCAAGGCTTGGAATAAGAAACAGATTCCTTTAAGGGAATACGACCAAGAGCCTAGAATCATACGAAGTCTTGGCCTGTCACACAGGGGCTACCGCCACTTTGTTTTTTTTTTTTTGTGGTTGTTTATTATTTAAAAGGGGGACATACACATTAATTAACATAAGTAAACAAGTCTACTATGTAAATGTGCCAGATTTAGTCATTCAGGCTAATTTTCATCTGCAGTCCCTGGCAGGGTGATGGTAAGAACCATAATTCACAAATACACAAAGCAGAAACAAACATATTACAAAAACCAGAATAAAAAAAATAAAAAAAATAAAAAGAAAAAAAAAAAACACTACTTCAAAGTATGAAGACATATTTGATATCCAACCACCCTTTTACCGATTCAGAAAAAGAAGCAAGAGATGTAATATTTCTTAATTCTATGGGTATAGTATTCCAAGTATGTACTGCTCTATAAGAAAATACTGATTGCCCAAAAGTAGTACTTCTATATGGTATTATATAGTCCCCTCTAGTAGTGGCTCTAGTAAAAGAATTCAAATTTTTCCTGATAAATTTATATATTTCTCTGTATATGCTGAAGGAACTGTCTCAACAAACCCCTAGTAGCAACACCCTGTTAAAATAGGTATCCAGAGGATACATAGGCGCGATTGCATTAGATTGTTAGAATCAGAAGGGTAAGCGTACTGCAAGCTATCCAAAAAACTGATGCTGCTGGTTCCAGGTGCTCTAGAGAAACAGTGAACTCAAACTTCTCATGTGAGAGGATAACTCTGAATTCAGAGGAATAGTGTGCTCATTCTAGGTAACCCTTCGATTAAAGGGGAGCACTGCTCAACACTACCAAGAGAACCGCCCATGGAGCGAGGAATCCAAATCCTCAGAGAGAATTAAACGCTCGAAAGCCGCAGAAGCAGTGATTGGCGCATGATCTCAGGAAAGTAAGGAAGCCGAGTAACCCGGATTTCGTACGGTCTGGACGCTATAGCGACGAGTTGGGGGTGCTCACCGAGGACCTATCCTAGAAAAAGGACAGAAACACACAGGTCCCGGGAAACACTGCAAAGAAACTAGCAGAAGGGGTATACAATACACCCAACAGCACATGAAATAGATCACATACACCATTACATACATATATCTATAATATATATATATAGATATCTATATTATATATATATATATATATATTTATTTAGAAATGGATCGTACTCACACACCACGGTTCCCGCGTCGGAGCCCCGTCCGAAGAAGCCTCTGGTCCGGACCATCAGTAACGTGGTCACTATGAAGCCATAGAACCAACCAAACATTATAGGTCCAGCATAGGAGACTGTAAAGCAGGAAGTTCCCACCAAACCTCAGTCAGGTGGAGAGATGGCGGTTACTGGGGAATTATGAAGGGGAAGATAAGGGCAGATGTAAGACACCCGAAGGAAATGAGTAGATACTGAGGTATCACTCTGATCCGGCCAAAAGCGGACCCTGTCTGGATCACATCCCTTAGGTATTTTACCTACCTTCCTTTGACCCACGATTCTTCCTACCCCAATCCGCGGGCGGGGGAGGAGCGCGAGCCCGGCTCAGACCTGGATCTCCTTTATTCAGGTCTTTCAGCAGGTCAGCCTGGTATGCCTGGAGCACCGCCATTGTGTGCAATGAAGTGACAGCCCGACCTGCTGCTGCTGCGTATGCCCTGGCATTAGCGAGATGTCAAGGAGGGAGTCTTAAAAGAGGACGTCTCACCCATAGAAAGATAGCTGGCCAGCATCTCTCTATAGGGGCATCTTCTCATAACCACTTTTGAGCATCGCATCGATGTTGGCATAACTTTTATGCTGGAATCGATGGATGCGTGAGGCAAAAAAAAAAAAAAAAACGGCCTCTTCAATTCCTTCTCAATCTTCATATGGAAAACAGGAAGAAATAAGGCTCACCTGAGCTGGAGGGTTATTGGGGGGGCCAGAAAAAAAAAATAAAAAATAACGTTCATCGAGATGACCTCGCAACGTTACTTTCTTCGCCCGCTTCACGGCAAGTAAAGCCTCGCCGTGGCGCGATCCATAACTTTCAAAAAGCTCATCATACGCAAGGCAGGAGAATTGGGAAGGCTCAGCCCTAGCTTCTTTGCCTTCCTCAGCTATTTCCTGCTTTTGCTGGGCCGAACCCAGCAAAGCACTGGCCCCTGAATCAGACAATGTTAAAGAAGTAACCTCCAGCTCCAGCGGCTTCCTCCGTCCACAGTCCGAATGCAAGAGGAAAAAAAAAAAAACCCCCTCTTCAACTCATCGGCCAGATCCACCTGAGATCCCAATGAGCTCATTCTACTCCGTGCCTCAGCAGCGGCGGGACCTGAAAAGCAGATGGCTGCCCATCTTTACTTGAAAAGAGAGACAAACGATAACGGAGTTTTTTCATTGGAAAAAAGCTCGCAGTGCACGCCGATTGCCCCCTCGGAGACATCGCATGTGTGCTCTTTGCCCAAACAAAACAACGCATAGATCGTGTGTGTCATCAGATGTTAAACAACGTCAACACGGATGCACACATCCTCTTAAATGCTTTGCTAGTGTTTGCCATAATGATATGAAGAGATCGCTCTTACCACAGAAATGCACGCTTCAAACAAAACAGTCAATGAAGACGAAGAAGAGAATGATGTGTGCCCCTGGCGCCTATTTATACTATAGTCGCAACGGTAGTGACATCATGGGCTGTCGCCAGCCAACGTGTTATTGGTGTTTTTTCAATGTATGCTTCAAACACGGGTCACAATGAGGCGTTCCCCATAGCGACCCCTAGAGGACGCAGTTCGAAGTTCCCATGAAAGGGAACTATTCTTATACATTTTTTTTAATACAGGCTCTCTGACTCTCTGACCCCGGTGAACTCAGGGTTGTGGGCATCATTGTTCTTTCGGGTGTATGTTCACCATGCTGTGCCATGCTGTGTCAGTTATACATCAAAAGGCTGTCAGGGCCACAGGGACAGAAATATTCATAACTATGCCACACAAATCCTGACCCGCTCTCGACAATGATAAAAGCAGTATTCCAATTTGATTATATTAGTCCACATCTTATTAAATGTGATTTCTCTGAAAAGATTTTAAAAAAGCATTGAATGGTGATTATACTGTCTGAAAAGGCTTACACAGCCTTATTGGTGTAACAACAGCTTGTTTCTTTTTCTTTTTTCTCTTTTTTTTGCTGATACGCACACTTCCACCTTGCCAGAGATTGGCAGTATGCATAATAAATGTGCTGAGTAAGTGAGAGGTTTACATATTCATAAAGATATAGTAAGTGAGCACCAGTATAGCAGAAAGACCTTCCATCTGTTTAAAAACAGAACATTTTGGAAGGTTAAACGCCTTATAAAAAAATAAAATCTACTACATGCACATGAAATTGTTCAAAATACATTAAAGGAATAGTTCACCCAAAAATTTAAATTTGCCTGAAAATTTACTCACCCGCAGGCCATCCAATATGTAAATGAGTTTGTTTATTTGTCAGAACAGGTTTGAAGAAATGTAGCATTACATCACTTGCTCACCAATGGATCCTCTTTAGTGAATGAGTGCCGTCAGAATGAGAGTTCAAACAGCTGATAAAAGCATCAAAATAATTGACCAGTCCATCAATTCACATCTTGTGAAGTGCACTGCTGCATGCTTCTAATAAACAAATTTAAGGCATTTTAAATTTAAACTGTCTCTTCTGGCCACAATATGAGTCCATAATCCATAATAACGCATCCTCCAGTGAAAAAGTCCATCTCTTGTTGTCCTCTCACATAAAAATCAAAAAATTTGTTTAGAACTGTTTTGGACTGTTTTCGCTTGTAAATGGTGCTTGATCCATGTATATTTCTCTCCTGAGTCAAATAACTTTTTCACTGGAGAAAGCAATATCGTGGTTAGAGTTATATTTATATTTTATCAAGCAATATGAAGTTAAAAACATCTTAATGATGGATTTGTTGCAGCTATTGTAGCTATTGCAGCTATTAACATGCAGCTATTTACTTCACAAGACAATAACTTGTAGATAGGCAATGTAGATTGATGCAAATCAACTGTTGTCTTTAAACTATTCTCTTTTGCTTATTGGAATTAATGCAAATTCATTCTAAATGACTAAGTAACTACCCAACCACAAAATCTGAAGGTCATGAGTAACGTTCTGCTTCAGTTGCATCACATTTCAGACTGTGTTTACAGACACATGCTCATCAATGCTACAGAGGCTTCCGCTTGAGCAATGTACGTTTGCTGAATTCGAAGACAAATCGCAGAGCCGGGAGTAAGTAGGCAATTACAAAAAGCTGAAGTTGTGCTTTGCATGGAAAACAGGATTAAACTTGAGTTCCAGCCAAAATTTTAGGTCAGTTGTGAATGACTTTAATGCACCCTTTGGGACGCAATAAACTTAAACATGCTTGCTGAATTCTGTGAAATTTAACCGGTGGGGTAAGCACAGGTGGCTTTACAGTTCAGTAATAAATATTGTAAAGCTGCACAATTACCCTTTGCCTTCTGTTCTATTATGACGGTAAAATATGTGGTCACACACCGCTGTCTTGGGTCTGACTGTATGACAGTAGCCCAGCTCAGACTGTTTGAGGGTTTGGATGTTAGTGGGCAGCATCCAGGGCTTTTTGGGGGGATTATGGCTGTCTGATGGAGAGTCTTAGTCCTGCCCAACCCCTCTCAGACCCACCATCTGCTGCTTTCCACTCTCTTCATCTGGAACAATTAAGCTATTGAGAAGACAACAAACCGAGCCAAACCTGATTCATGTTTGTTTGTTTGTTCAGTATACATTTGCTTCTAAACCATCCATTATTTAATGATAATTATATAATAGTTCCATATAATGTCATTTAATTTTTTTCATTTACAATTACAGTTAGTAACTGTTTTGCATGCTTTGCATTTGACATGCATTTTGGTCATGAAAATTCAAAATAAGCTGCATTAGGTATGATGAACTAACACCAAACTTTTTTTTTACAGAATTAAGTGACTTATTTTGTTAATTTTTAATTCATGTTTGTTCTAAATTCATTAGCTAAATGTTGATTTATACAACATGTTAAAATGTATGTGCTTTTCAAAAGTTTTATATATATATATAAATGAAATTAACACTTTTATTCAACAAGTACACATTGATTTGATTAAAAAAAATCCAGTTAAGAGAAAATGTTACAAAAAGTTTTCCATTCAGATAAATGCAGATAATTGCACAATTATCGCAATATCATTGCACAAATTAACACTCTCTATGTTTAAAAAATTAAACTTAGAAGAGTCCAAAGTAAACTAATGCGCTGTCTTCACTGTATTTAAAGGGGTCATATGATGCTATTGTAAAGATATTATTTTGGTATTTGGTGTAACAGAAGATTTGACATGCTTTAATGTTCAAAACATACAATATCTTTTTAAAATCACGCCTAATTATTGTAGGTCCTCTATGCCCGCCTCTCTCAAACACATCGTTTTCAACAAAGCCCCTCCTTTGACAAGCACAGTCTGCTCTGATTGGCCATCGCTGACCCAGGTTTGTATTGGCTTCTCTTCCGGGGGGGGGGGGCCCGACACCAAAAGCACGAACGGGAAATGTAACGCCCCTTAAAATCGCGAGCGTCAGCTTTCAACGCTAAATATAAAGACAGTTACATAATGTCTTTTTTTACCTCAGTAAAAAAAAAAAAAAAAAAAATAAATCTCCGAAAGGCAACGAGTCATGTGCAGACGCAGTGAGATGCATTACACAAGCCGCGGTTAAGACAGCTGACGTGCTATTATTTCTGACAGGCAGTTCACTCTCCTGTGATGTGACCCTGTTCCCCTCACACACGACGCTTTACTCCTTTACTCTGTGCTGCGCAAAACTCTGCATCTGAACAGTCAATAGCAAATACTTAAAAAAATAACAAAACAGTAGCTGATTCAGAAGCACAAGATTGTCATAGCAAAGTCGGAATTTACCTTTTTTTTTTTAGAAATAGCCTTTGTGCACAGCCAGCCTTGTACTCTTATAGGTTCAAAAACTGTCGTACATAAAATGCGTTGCACAAATTCAAAAATCTGGGTTGTGCTGTTCTGTTGTAAAAAAATCTTAACCAATGATTCCTAATTGAATCTACTTCCGGAAGGCCAAATAAAGTGCTTTTGCTTTCGCACTGAAACACACAGCGTCTCCCTGACATGCTGCATCAACAATACTGCTGTTCCTGAAACCACGCCACCTTTCTTTACGTGCACAATTGGGCAGCATTATGCTAATATTTCCACATAGATATGTGGGGGCGTGTTAGAACAAGACGTTTTAGGTAGGAGTGGTGACACTTACAAATTTTATAAAAAATATTCTCTTTGGATTTGAGACTTTAGTCTTTGCAAACTTACAGATCTTCTTTATGCACCAATAACACTTGTAACACTCCAAAGAGAAAGGAAAAAAAAAAATAGCATCATATGACCCCTTTAACGCACACACACGCTCAGTCACTCAAACTGATCACGTTGCGGCCGCACTCAGACAATCAGGAACAAACTTTTTAGCGCTGCCACGCAGTTTTATCAACTAAATAGCTTAATCGCTCAAGAGCTACACTATCTCAACAAGGAGTGGTAACATACATTTTTTTAAAGGAATTAAAGACAGGCTTCACGTTAATAGGAACAGCGCCAAAACGGTGGTAAGTCATTACAAACACAGCCTCTCTCTCACTTCTCTCTCTCTCTCTCTATGTAAATAAAACTTAGAATGTACACTGATCTGAGAATAGAATATTAAAGTGGAGATCGCTAAACTGCAAGCTAAGCGGTGTTTTCAGAAAGCAAGCGCTTTTATCCACAGTGAAAAGAGAGCATGTGCACATGGTTGCCAGGTTGACAAAGATAAGGAACACATTTATCGGCACATAGTGGAAGATCGTTGGGGGATTTTAATCTCTTATATAAAGCAAACCCGTGTTCTATGCGGCCCGATTAAACTTGTTGAGCCTTATCTATTATTGCTATATTCATATTTTTTTAAAACCTCTTAATTTCTACGTTATTTAAAAGTTGTTCTTGTATTCAAAGAAGCGCGGTGGGGTCACTGTGCAGATGGTTGGACCCCCCACCCCCCCAATACGATACAGGTCCAATCTGTGACGGCCCATCAACGTATCGATGGATCAACACACATAATAAATATATACTATAGTATATATATTGTATGGTCATTGTCGCCTATATGCATATACCAGTTATTTACAAAAACTGTGTGATAATATATATATATATTATAGATATATATATATAATATATAATATATTAGATATATATATATAAGATGCATGTATATATAGTTTACGGTCAAACATCATGATTCACTAGTTCTGCATATAATCGCATATGGCACTTGTTTTCTGTAATATATGCAATATATGCAGACATGACCATACAATGGGGGCCCCAATACTCTGCCCATCTGTTGAGTATAAATTAAAAAGCCAACATGTGGCCCAGTTGGAAACCAAAATGCTGATCATATCAGTGTGGAACCATATTATGGGACTGTTGTGTCATCACCCTGCTCTACTGATTACTCCTCCACTGAGTCTTTATTAGTCTTCAAAATAATGGATTTAAAACAAAGGTAATTGACAGAAAGATTTATAAGAAGATCCGTACATGCTGAGACTGAAACAAGAAGTTTTGCCAATACGTAACGTTGAATTATTACCCATTACCTTCAGTCTTTCGGTAGACTCCGTAAGAGATGAATTAGTTCAATTTGATGTTGTAGGAAGCACAGGACTGGTGGGACATCTGTAATAGTACCTCTAGTGATGCAACAGTGGGTGTGTAGACTGCAATTTCGGCATTTCGGCAATGTGTGGTTTTGCTTCTGTCACAGCACACACCTGTAGATACAAAAACAGAGAAAACTGTTATTGTATGTGAGAAGATGCTGCCTGCTGTGATAAAACTCTTGAGTATTTCACTTGCCAGTATGAAATCAAACAAAAGCAAATTGGCAGAAAATAAAGGCGTAATGGTAAGACTCCATACTGAGAAATAAGCATGGGCAGCAGGCGCTCTGACCAAAACTCGACCGAAATAATGGCCAATCAACTGCCATCATTATGTGTCCCATAAGAAACATAAAGATCCGTTCAGTCAGTTTAATCATTCAACACCCGGCTTAATCGAATCAATGAGCAAAACGCAACCGCTTTCTAATGTCACTTAACAGTAGCAGACATCTTAAATTAGCACCTGTATTAAAATAAAGTATTAACGTTAAAAGCCATTCAAATTTTATAGAGAATATTTTGCGTTTCATAGATACAGCTTAATTTTGTTGGAATCTCACACATCCTATCTTACACTATAAAAAATATATATTTTTCATAGTTAAATACAAGAAAGATTTTGAAGAAATTAAATTTACATGACAAACTACCATTCAAAAATTTGGGATCGGTACAATTTTTAATAACAATTGATTAACACAATTTACAAAAACCTTTACATTTTAATATATTTTAAAATGTATTGTATTCCTGTGAAACAAAGCTGAATTTTCAGCAGCCATTAATCCAGTCTTCAGTGTCACATGATCCTTCAGAAATCATTCTAAGAGGCTGCTTTAGTATTCAAGAAAACTTTGCTAAGAATTGTCAGTGTTAAAAACAGTTGTGCTGCCTAATATTACTGTGGAAACCATGATGCATGCATTTCAGGACTCTTTGTTGAATAGAAAGTTCCAAACCATTTTGCCCCCCTAAGTGTAAAAACAATAGTGTTTGAGTGGTCCAACACTGGATCAACCAGTGATGTGTTTTTGCCATGACAGGCTAATCGCTCCACTTCAGTCACACCTGATGTGAGACGACATTTATCGTCAACACCCAAGCACTTTCTCTGTGTGATTATAGTACTCACTAAGAGTCCACACTGCCATAGACTCATTCACCAGCACTTTAGCTATTCATTACCTTCAACATCCATGAGCAGAGCTCTCAGGTCCACAGCGCGCTCATCAAAGTGCTAATGACCTTACCTTACTCATGCGGCTACAGCAGCCACTCCAACTTCAGAGCTATTCGAGGATCAACATTTTCACACAAATTCGGACTGCTTGAAGCCAAAGACGTAATGCTGTGATGGTTATATTAAAGCCAGAAGAGAAGAGGAGAGGAGAGGAGAGAAGAGGAGAGGGATGAGAGGGAGAGGAAGAGGGAGAGGGAGAGGAGAGGAGAGGAGAGGAGAGGAGAGGAGGGATGAGTAGAGGAGAGGAGAGGAGAGAAGACTCAACCTTATCTTGTTCCAAACACCGAAATGTTGTCTTGATTTTGCGAAATCATAAAAGGTGAATTTAAGAAATTATGGCAAGGCAGGCAACATTCATAGAGTGGTAATTGTTAAAGCTCATTTATATAGCCATGCATGGAATAGATGAAAAAAAATAAAAACAAATAAATGTATAAATAATGAAAATAAAAATGGCTTTTAAAAAAAACTAAAAGTTAATAATGTTTAAATAAGATTTGTTATTTTTGGGTTCTTTTTCATTTTATTAAAGTATTGGTCATTGTTTTGTTTGTATTTATGTAATGACTATATAGTTTTTTTTTGTTTGTTTGTTTTTTATCCATTCTGTTTTCTATAAAACAAAGATGAGAATTGTTGGTCTTGCCAACAATTTGCAATAAGTTGTTATATTTTTATTTCGAATTACTTTTTATTTTAAAGTTAAATAAATTATTATATATATTAATATATATATATATTACAATAAGACCTGGCTTTAATAGTTTGATCCAAATGTGAATAACAAATTTGCAGTGTTGCAGTGAATAATTTCAAAACATATTATAATGTTGTCATTTGGGCTACTTTGTAATTGCATAAAAAAGGAACAAGCATATTATTCAAATATCTCCTTTTGTGTTCCAGTCATGCAGGGTAAGCACTGTAAACAACATAATGTATTTCTTTTATAAACCAATCTTTTTAAAACAAGCTGTGCAAATTCAACTGAACTATTGGATAGCTCAGTCATTCAGCTCATATCAGTCCAATAAACACACTTAATCAAAACAGTGCAAATGAACACAACACAGTACACTGAAAGGTTACCAGAGGGAGAGAGACAGTGAAAGAGAGAGAACTATGACTTGGCAGCACATTTTCAGTGCAGTGCAAGAATATCCCCGGGGGTAAAAACTCGAGCCACTGCAGTATTCTGGTAAGGGTCTCCTGGCACCTGGGTCATGAATTAAACAGCATTCATCATTTAATAACATGAGAACAATAAATCATTTAGTCACAGTGAGCTATGCACCATACAAAGGTGTACAGGCTGGTAATGACTGTGACTGGGCTCTTGATCACATATTTGGACCCAACCAGAGTTTCTGCCAAGTCCCTGTGTGCTGACACACAAAAAAGTGCACTAGAAACATCTTCTCTGTAATGTTTGACGAATATTCTCCCTAAGCCCTCTTCCCAAGCGAAAGCTGTAGACTTATGCTGTCGTAGCATTTCCTCTCTAGGAATTTACTGAATGTGGCAGATCTGATTGATATGTGGAGGGCTTCCTGGAAAATTGCAGTTTTGCACAAGATTATATATTACAGACTGACCTAGAACTTGGCCTAGGGCCCTATGAAATCAGTTTTATTTTTTCCCAATTCCTGTTTTTACCTTCGTTTTTGCCCCCATTTAGATTTTTCTAGATCTATTTAAATGGTTACATTTTTTTAATCAAAAATCACATGTTATTAATTGAAATAATACAATTTAGCATCAATTTATTACATGTTTAACACATTTCTTTTTTTGTGTGTCCTAGTTAAATTTTCCCCAAATTCCATATTTTCCATTGTAATTTTTCTGTATTCCATTTATTTATGTATCTATATGTTCTTTCATTCAAAAAACATGGTCAATCAACTGAATTCATAAAACTTAAATCATTTGACAATTTGTACACTAATAGAGCTCTATTTATTTTATTTTTAATTTATTGTTTTCTCTTTTTTCAGAAATTCTGTGTTATCTGTTTTAAATCACAAGTTAGGGCGCCATACTTTTGATGATTCATCCAAAATAGGCCAAATTCCACAATATTTTGCATTATACAGTAAATGCTGTGATTCTATTCACGTTTTCCACAATAATAGGGCCCTACTGGACAAGATCTAATAAGAAAAAACATTAAACAATCACCTCCTAAACACTGTGATGAACCTACATAAAGACTTTAAATGAAGAAAACTGCCGCTCTGTCTTTTTTATTTCAAATAATTATATTTCTGATCACAAAACAAACTACAAGGTCTGAGTTTTACATATATATCTCTGGCCTCCATGCAAATATCAACCGCGACTAATAAAGAAAACGCGTCAAACAACAAATTATAGCTTCTTCTGCCCATCAATAGATGCTTCATATGCATACAATATGCCAGTATCAAGATGTTAACGTTAATTTCTTGCACCATGTTAAGATGTTCTGACCTGAGAACTATTTCAGCATTCAAGACCGGAATTATGCTTATGAGAACATGGGCCTATTTGCAGCGTTGTCCCATATTCACCATGCAAAAGCCCCGGGGGGGTCAGTATTGAAGTTTTAGGCATTTGAATCATTCCCCTTTTAGTACCTACTGTGCTATCCGGAATTTCATTGTATCCTTACCATGAAATAACGAATGAAAGACATTTGGAAACCTATGAAGATTCATTACTTTAAGTATTATAGGCACATGTCAGACTGATTCTAACCCTAGCTCTAACCAAAAGTCTAATATTCTGAAGTAATTTTGTTTAATATTTCATAATGCACCCCAAAACATAGAAAAATCCAGGGTTGTAGCTCCATTTAAGAAAGCAACTGATATGTAAAGATAAAATGTGTAATTTTTTTAATGGAAAATGAGGGGAAGGTTTGAGAATTCTGTTTGAATTGCTGAATCAATTGCCAATTGATTGGGTGATGGTGATGGTAATGGCACAGAAATTAGACACTTTAATTTATTCTTAGAATTAATTCTCAACATTCAAACTAATTCCATTTCAATGTAAATAAAGTGACATCAAGAGACTGCATCAAACATCTTTCCCATTGTCTCTTCTATGTTGCAAATTATGCGATTATGGTATTCAACATTAATCAATGAAATGTCCTTCAATCACATTAAAAATGCACAACGAGAGGTCTTCTGCCATCAAAGGTGTTAACTTGTACATAATGGCATGATGAATGATTTATGGCATACCGTTACCAAGGAAAGGCGGTAGTCTGATAAAACTCTTGACATTTATATTAGAGTTAAACAACGTGCAGATTTGAATGCAAAGTCTTCTCAACAGGTACACATCTAATACTGGAAAATGTATCCACTCATTTACTTAGCATTTTTAATAAAATATTTAAACACAAATTATATTTGTGACTTGAATAAAACCAGTCAAATTAGATGTTATGTTAGCACATTATTTTAGATTAACCGCAAACATTTTTGTGTGCATATCTGCAGAAGGAAACACAATTCCAAAACCATTGAGTATTTGCATGTTAATTCCAAAATGTAAATAAATATAAATATGTAAGGTATGTGCCTTATTTTTATATCAGTTTTTATTTTTGGTTAATTATAAAAAAAAAAAAAAAAAAAAAATTACAAATATGCTTTGAGTGGCATCACATACATTAACTATTTTCATTTTCAAGTCAAGCATTATTTAATATGATTGAGTCAACTTGAATAAATTAAGTTACAGCAACAAAATTAATTTTTGAAAGATAGAACAGATTTTTAAGCATTCAAATTTGATTTTCTACTTTTCCAAAAGTTATGGTGCATTCTTAACCTTTTATTTTGGAACTACAGAAAGTAATTAAACGGTAATTAAAACATTCCTGCAAACATCATACCAAGGAGCAGCCAAAACAGAAACATTTGAAATACATTGCATTTAGCCATTAACCAGTCTTATATCCTGTATAATTTAGCTTTTATGCATCTACATTTGCAAAAATAAGGTAAGTCTCACATTAACAGCTGGAATCAAAGGCTTATCATTTTCACTTTTCAAACAGCAATATTGAAGGAACTGTCTCATTATTTCCCATCATTTCATCATATCATATTCAGGGCCTTTTATTTCAATTTAGCTTTGCACTGACAACATCGATTTTTTCATAGAGAGAGAAAAAAACAATAATCTAGGTTCCATCCCCTGTTAGACTGAGATCTGACACAAGAGACATGAACGAGTTCCTGTTAGTAACAATGTGATACATGCCAATTCATGCCAATATTCTGTAGTATTTAGAGAAATTTTTGCACTGTATACTCTGAAAATACTTTCTAATCATTCAGTAAAACACTTTTATTTTAAAACTGGCCTTCATCTTGTTAATCAGTCTTGTGGAATGTTAACAATTTCATTATTTCTTATATTTGTATTATTATTATATTATTATTATTATGGGGTTCTAGCTGCATTTGCCATTTTATTTTCATTACTGATGTTTCAATTCCATGTCATCAACAAAAAACAACAACTTGAAGAATTTACTGTAGCGTCTGGACCACTCAAACACAAAATATATATTTTGTTAGCTATATTTAACAAATACTCTGTAACACCCTAGGAAGCCGAACAGGCCCCTTGTTGCATGGCCATGCGACACCAGATACATTTACGACCTCTGGAATTTAGGTGAGGGAAAATCGCTTCCTTGCCCTAGGGAAAACCACAAGGAAGGACTTTTCTTCTCTAATTAATTCATGGGAAAACTTTTCTTTGAATGAACACATGATCCTTCAGGTCATTGTGTATATTATTGTCATTGTGTATGTTGTCTTTGAGATTTTATATTGTTTTATGCAGGCTTATGATCGAAACACTCCTTCCTGTCATCTTACATGTGTATATAACCCTACCATGTTTAGTAACTATGAATTCGTATTCGGATGATCTAAACAAGCGTGTATATTAAATGTTGGTACATAGGCAATATATATTAGTGTTCTAAGAGGTTTAATAATTTTTATCCGAGTTTCATATGTAAATTACCATGCTTTCAAACAAAGGGCTATAAAAATGCCCCAGTATCTCAGAACTCTCACTTGAGATTCCGGACTTTCTCATTGGACAACCCCATCTTGAAAGGCGGAGATCTTCTCCGACCTTAAAGGCCCGGCTCCAGGGACCCACCCAGTCGGTGGTTCTGTTAGGTTTCGATTAAGACGCTCCACGCTCCAGAAATCCTAAGCTCGTTGCCAGCTCGGGCCTTGTCATTTCATTCATTCAAGATCCTCGACTTCACAACTGGTTCTTTTCATGACCAACTTCAGCAACGCGCAAATGGAAACTTCGTTACATCAATCCTCTCTTTTCAGACAGAAGAGACAGCAAGTATCAAAAAATATCTGATTAAGTATCAGTTACACTTTTTTACGAAGGTGTGTTTGAACTAAGAATTTGATGTTTCCATTGGGCAGATCTGCTGAATATGCAAATGGTTATATAACTTCATATTCTTATTTCTCTTATCTTTACTGCATTAAACTTTAACCCTTTCCTATACAAACTTTATGTGTGTGTGTGTGTGTGTATAAAAGTGTGTGTGTGTGTGTGTGTTAGGACAGTTATGTTTATGTAGGATGTTAGACCAGTTTTGTGTTTATGTAGTATGTTAGACTAGTTTAAGTGTTTATGTAGTTAATAAAACCTTACTTGTATCACACTTGACGTGGTTCATTGTTTGCTCATAACCGGAGTCACTTAATCATGCAAATTTATGCTACAAGCTTTTGTAGAATTGTACAGTAAGAAAGTTATTTCCTTTAACCAGGAAATTAACGTTCTTGGAATTGACAAGACAGTTGACCCTGAGAGGTCAGCTAAATATCTACAGCGGATCTAAAATATTCATAATTAATTATAACTAGTTATGATTAATTATTCATATTTCCCATGAGCTGATTCGTTACATAATACTGTAGATCTACATAAAAGCGGAAATTACCTTTTCAACATACAGCATTTTTGTGCTTATTTACTTTATTCAAACTTTGTGAGAAAGTTTGGTGTCAAAAGCATAATTTTCTCTATCATCATATTCAGAGTTGATAAAATCAGGGCAATAACTTGCTCTCGGTTCAGATACTTTTGTCTGACACTTCAAAAATAAGACAGACAATGACCCACTTTCACAGCAGTTGTTTACTTGACTTGTTTGTCACTTTAGCTAAAAGTGCATTATCAAATCATTAAATGTGATTTATTTAAAACTTAAAACATCTGAAATTCATAAATCAGACTTATCCCCTAAAACAAGTAAAACAATCTCTGCCAAAAGTTGCTTTTAGGTCCTCAAGTCCTCAGGATGTTGATGCATCTCAAAAGGTTTGTTGTGGCCTGGAGCCTGTAACATGTCGACATTCCTGTTCAACTCAATGCTTGTGGTTTAGCTAATGCAATCCTAGCCCTGATGCTAACTGGACCACACCTGGGCCCCTCAGGCAGAGTTTACAGAAGGCTGCTACACTCACTTGGCATTGCAATACATTCACTTCACTGTATCCTTTATATATACTATTTCTTCTACGCTTCATGGCTAACTGTTTCAAAAAATTGCTCTGAAAACTGTACAATATAGGGATACAGTCAACTATGAAGAAAATTATATTAGAAATATAAGGAAAAATTATTAGAAAATTTGATTCTAATGGACACCGCTAATACATTTCGAGAGCTACCCTTTTATATTTTCCCTATGTAATTTTGTACTATAAAAAAGATAAAAAATAAGGTTCAAACTAAATCTGCCATTATACTGTAGACTCAAATGCCCGCATCCATAAGTCCACAGGTCATGGGGTGAGTTTTCATCACTTCAAGAAGACCTCTCATATTAATGTTACATAATAATTTTTCTGTCATTTAAAGTTTTTTGTACACAAAATAAAATTAAGAGTACTTTGGAAAACTCAAGTTTTTCATCCTTGCTGTTACATTTGAGTATAAAATCTAAGACATTTTTCGTATCCACACACACACACAATTTGCACCTGAGTGCAAGTTATACCCAGAATTATCAGTACAAAATGCACAATTATCCAAACTGTGCTATGTTATGTAGTTTCAGTTCAAACATTTGCTCAAAAAACGCTAGAAGTGACACAGAGTCACTTTCTGTAATAACAAGAGAAATTCCCGCTGCCTCTGGATGCTCACACCTGCTATTCTGACAATGGCACCTGTTGTTGGAGGATTCATTATCCCTGTGGGTCTGCAGCAGGTTTATCTACCACCTGTCAATCAATGAACTAATGGAGGTTCCAGAGTGCAGTGACAGAAAATGACCATCTGACCTCAGCTGAGCAGCAGTTCCATCACTCAGTTATATTGAAACATCTGTATGCATAGCCTGGGCTACATAAATAATTAGAGATGTGCTGTGAGTTTATATACGCACATGGTGTAGTCTCTCTCGCTGTGCTTCTCACTTTTCTGTGATTACTGTTATGCAAATGTGCTGACATTCTGTCAGCTTCAGTTAGTGAGAGCTGAACAGGTGAAGTTCAGTTTCAAAGAAACAATAACAGCTCAAGGGTTTATAAAATTAGTCTGAAAAACTAAACTCTAATTGTGACAATTGTGTGTACACTCATATCCTTATACTAAACTAAATCAGTAACACTTTACAATAAGTAAATATGAAAAAATAAATTTAAAAATAAAAATAAAATAGACACCAAAACTGGCCATTTAAAACCAATTAAAATCTAAACATTCAATTACCCACAATGATCTTTTACTTTCAGACTAGTTGATCTCTTCCCAAACTTCAAGTTCATGGCACTCTGCCACTCTTCTAAGAGGAAAAAAGTACCAAAAATCTGGGACATCCAATGTCTTTAAAACACTGACTTTCATTACATCCACCTCAAGGCAGCAGTCTATTATAACTGGCAGGACACTCTGTATCAAAGGACAGTAAATCAGATGATGCACCACACTATTAAGCCCTACTGAATCAGAGGAGTGTGGAACTGAACTGTCAGTGTGATTTAATGTTATGGCAGAAAGGTGAGGATAGTGCGTCAGGATGTCCTATTAGAGCAACATAAGTGATAGCAAGTTGAAGGAATAATGCTGAGGCTGAATCCCAACTTACGTACTTAGGTGCATTGAGTGCACTTTATACTGTTGACTGACAGCAGAGTCAGTCCTCATATGAGATCTCCAGAAATCAAAAACTTGGAGAAACTGAGTAGAGTGAGTGTGACAATATCGCAGGGACTATAAGAAACATCCAGTAAACTGGAGCGTAGCTCAAAACAGGGGCTAAAGGAGGCCAAGATGAGTTCCCTCAGGAAATCGACGCTGCGTCGAGACGCTTTGGGAACGCCCCTTGCGTGACCGCGTTCTGAAGCACGTGTCAAATCCGTCCAATGGAGCAGCGAGACGTCACGAGCAGGGTGACGTAAGCACCAGAAAGCATAAAGGCACATCCGGCCGGGCGCAAACCAGCTTCTGCTCTTCAGTAGCGCTCTGTGTATGTGTCTGTCTATTTACTGTTGTCTGTCCGCACAAGCACTCATATATATAAACAATGAGAAAGTCTATGGCGAGCGAACAGCATTACAAACACTGTGTTTCTCCCTTCCCACGATATCTGGCGGCAGGGGATACACACAATTTGTGTGCCGTTTGTTTAGGAGCGAAGCATGCACAGTCAGCTTTCGAGCAGCAGATTGTCATCACTGCGAGCTCTCGCTACGTATGCTCCGCTCTCGCCTGGCTGCGTTTGATGAGAGCGGCCAGGCTCGCGATCCCGCTGGCAGCGGTCCCGCTGTTGCCGAGGCAAAGCGCAGACTGTTGTCGTGGGGATCGCAGGTGGATTTAGAGGAGGGATCCGAGACGGGTTCGTCCTTTTCTCGGTCCTCACCCGCTGGATCCGCGCTCTCTCCTTCTCGCGCGCCACCCCCCCCCCCCCCCCCCCCCCATCCCCCTCGCGAAGAGAGAAGAGCCAGACGCTTCATCTATCTTCCTCCGAGGAGGTGGACGTGACGAGTGTCGAGACAGAGGAGACTGTGGACTCGCCACCACAGTCCCTCGCGTATGAGGTGTGATTTGTGATTATGGGGAAAGATTCGCGCCCAAAAAAAAAAAAAAAAAAAAAAAAAAATTAAAAAAATAAAAGATGTTTGGCCAGCCTAGAAACAGACGCTCGTCCTAAAAATAATTAGACGCGCATGTTCTGAATCCAGATCACAGCCTTTACGACGGGGGCCTTCCGATTACAGCCCCACAGTCTCGAATTATTAAAAAGAACATCGTGGGGCTGAATGATAAGGTATATGGGGCGATGCCAGTGGTGGAGAAGACGCTTTCGAGCTATCTCTCCCCTTCCTCAGCATCGTCCCTGAAGGACCCGAAGCTTCCCACCAGGCCCGTTAGGCTTACATCGAGTCTGGTTGGGAAAGCTTATACGGCGGTATGTCAGGCTGGCGCATGTTTGCACACCCTGGTGGTGTTACAAGCATACCAGGCTGACCTGCTCAGTGGTGGGGCTGCTGAGCGAGCAGCAGCACAAGTCATAAAGCTCCTCATATCGCCAATCTCAAAAACAGAGCGTTGCAACCCGCAACCACAGAAAAATCGGGGGTCGGGGCGATGCTCTCAGTTGGGGTCTACTAGAACGAAAACGGATCTGCGGACCGTTATTTGTCTAAGGGAACCTCGGCGAAATGGTCCTACCATTGACAGGTCCCGGAGGGCAGCCCACCGGGCGAGGAAAGGATAACACCTCAGTAAACAGTGCCCAATCCTCCTCAGTGCCCTAACGGAGGTTCATTGATACCCCTGCCACATCGGTGCTTCAAGGCTCAGTGAGCTCAGACGAGCGAAAATCCCAGCTGCCGCCAGGCAACGGTTCGGCACGGGAGAGCTCGCCCCCTCAAATGAGGGTACTACAGCAGTCGGGTCAGTTGTTCCCTCAATGCCCTCATGGAGGTTCACCGATACCCCTGCCACCTCGGTGCTTCAAGGCTCAGTGAGCTCAGACGAGCGAAAATCCCAGCTGCCGCCAGGCAACGGTTCGGCACGGGAGAGCTCGCCCCCTCAAATGAGGGTACTACAGCAGTCGGGTCAGTTGTTCCCTCAATGCCCTCATGGAGGTTCACCGATACCCCTGCCACCTCGGTGCTTCAAGGCTCAGTGAGCTCAGACGAGCGAAAATCCCAGCTGCCGCCCAGCAAAGGTACGGCACGGGAGAGCTCGCCCCCTCAAGTGAGGGTGCTACAGCAGTCAGGTCGGTGGTTCCCTGCCGGTCATCCGCTTCAGGACACCGAACTGGCTCCTCTAATAACACCAGACGCCAGCCTCGAGAGGCTGGTTCCCTTAGTAGATTTTTTGGTAGAGTGGAAAATTCTACCAAATATCTCAAAATGGGTCCTGCAGATTGTAGAGAAAGGTGACAGAATCAAGTTCGGTTCTCGTCCGCCTCGTTTCAAAGGGGTCATCCCCACACTAGTGGACCCCCGAGCAGGCTCTGGTAATGGAAAAATAAGTAGATACTCTCTTGAGGAAGAGGGCCATAGAACGTGTTCCTCCTCTCTCGAGAGTGTCCGGGTTTTACAGTCGTTACTTCATCAATCCAAAGAAGGATGGAGGGGGGGCGACCCGGTGCTCAGGGCTCAGTGAGTCAGGACGAGTGACATTCCAGCTGCCGCCCGGCCCGGTACGGCACACGGGGAGAGGTCGTCCCCTCAAGTGAGGGTTGATACAGCACCGGGTCGTTATCACTCAGTGCCCCGCATGGAGGTTTATTGATACCCTGCACCGCGGGCTCAGTGTGCTCAGTGAGCTCCGACGAGCGAAATCCCAGCTGCCGCCCGGCAACGGTACGGCAAGGGAGAGCTCACCCCCTCAAGTGAGGATGCTACAGCAGTCAGGCCGGTCGTTCCCTGCCGGTCATACGCTTCAGGGCACCGAACTGGCTCCTATAATAACACCAGAGGCCAGCCTCGAGAAGCTGGTTCCCTTAGTAGATATTCTGGCAGCGTGGGAACTTCTGCCAAAATATATCAAAATGGGTCCTGCAGGTTGTAGAAAAAGGCTACAGAATCCAGTTCGATTCTCGTCCGCCTCGTTTCAACGGGGTCATCACCACACTAGTGGGCCCCGAGCAGGCTCTGGTAATGGAACAAGAAGTAGCTACTCTCTTGAGGAAGGGGCCCATAGAACGTGTTCCTCCTCTCTCTACAGCCGTTACTTCATCGTTCCGAAAAAGGATGGGGGCGTTGCGTCTGATCTTAGATCTCCGTCTTCTGAACCGCACTATCAAACGGCTTCGGTTCAAGATGCTCACTATCAGCAGATAGTATCTCAGATCCAGTCCGAGGACTGGTTTGTTACGATAGATCTCAGAGACGCTTATTTCCATGTTTCCATCCTCCCTCAACACTGGAAGATCCTAAGGTTCGCTTTCGGGGGCGAAGCATACCAATAAAGAGTTCTTCCCTTTGGCCTGTCACTCTCACCCCGCACTTTAACGAAGTGTGTGGATGCTGCTCTGGCTCTGTTGCAACTCCAGGGCATCCGCTTACTGAATTACATTGATGATTGGTTGATATTAGCTCAATCGGAGCAGATGGCGGCTTGGGATCGAGATGTCGTCCCCGCCCATACGAGAGAGCTGGGGTTAAGACTAAACGCCAAGAAGAGTGTTCTTTCTCCACTACAGAGAACCACTTATTTAGGCGTGGTGTGGGACTCAACCTCGATGCAGGCACGTCTGTCTCCTGCTCGAATCGAGTCATCCTCACGACAGTCACGAGAGTAAGAAAAGGCCAGTCACTCACTGTCAAACAGTTTCTGAGGCTGTTGGGCCTGATGGCAGCGGCGTCCAACGTGATACCTTTTGGCATACTGTACATGAGACCCTTACAGTGGTAGCTCAGAACCAAAGGATTTTCCCTGAGGGGGAATCCGCTTTGCATGATCAAGGTCACGCGGCGATGCTTACGTGCCTTAGACATGTGGAAGAAACGTTGGTTCCTGGTTCAAGGCCCGACGTTATGGGCTCCTTGTCGTCGCGTAACGCTAACGACGGATGCTCTTCTCAGGGCTGGGGAGCGGTAGGTGGCACGCTCTGCCAGGGTCTGTGGGAAGGCCATCATCTTACTTGGCACATCAACTGCCTGGAGATACTGGCCATGTTTCAAGCTCTGACACACTTCCTTCAAGACCTAAGGGGACATCATGTGCTTGTCCACACAGACAACACATCGGTGGTCTCCTACATCAATCGGCGGAGTTATGGAAGCCGTGGGCATGGCCCCTGAGGGGGCACAACTCATAGCATCTGGTCTCTCAACTGAGGTTGTTGAGACTATAATCCAGTCCAGAGCTCCCGCCACTAGGAAACAGTACGCCTTGAAGTGGAAACTTTTCGCTTCATGGGGCGGACAGCGACTGCAGGACCCAGTCAACTGCCCAACTGGTACAGTTCTGGAGTTTCTGCAGGGGCGATTCTCCGCAGGGTTATCTCCCTACACTCTGAAGGTATACGTGGCGGCCTTATCTGCTTACCACGCCCTTCTGGGTGGTAAATCATTGGGAAGACACCCACTTATCACACGTTTCCTCCGTGGCACCCTGAGGCTAAACATGCACTAAGGTGCCCTCATGAGACCTGGCTGTGGTTCTTGAGGGCTTATGCAATGCCCCATTTGAACCCATAGAAGAAGTTCGGTCACGTTGCTCAGGCTCAAGACCATCTTTCACCTCGCTATTTCCTCACTAAAAAGGATAGGGGATCTTCAGGCACTCTCTGTTTCATTGCTGGAGTTCACTCCAGGCATGGTTAGGGCATTCCTTACCCGAGGGCCGGGTATGTCCCTAAGGTGCCAACTTCTTCACCAGGGCCCATAGTACTAAAGGCATTCTGTCCTCCTCCGTACCAAGAAAGGCTTAATCTGCTCTGTCCAATTCGAGCACTGGACGCTTACGCACACAGAGCTGCCCCGTCGCGTAAGGCAGATCAGCTTTTTGTTTGTTTTGGTCCGCCAAAGAAGGGATTTCCGGCGACCAAGCAGACTATGGGTAAGGTGGGTGGTCGAGGCCATCTCACTAGCCTATGAGTCCTCTGGCCTCCCGTCACCAATGGGGGTCAGAGCACACTCGACCAGAAGTATGGCGAACTCCAAGGCTTTCAACTTGGGTGTGGCATTGCAGGACATTTGTGCTGCGGCGGGCAGGTCCTCTCCGCACACTTTTGTCTGCTTTTACAACCTAGACCTGGCTGCTACCCCAGGTTCCCAAGTTCTCTCTTAGTGATGTGCTCATAGGATACACACACAGGCAGAGACTTGGTAATTGTATGCGCAGTGGGTATTCTCGTTCCAAAGCGACTCGACGCAGCTCGGTTCCTAGAAGAGTACGTCTCTAGGTTACGTATGTAACCAGGGTTCCCCGAGGGAACGAGACGCTGCGTCTCTTGCCATACTATCTGCATCCCTGCAGGCTACTTCATCGAAGCTGGTTTGCGCACGGCCGGATGTGCCTTTATGCTTTCTGACTGCTTACGTCACCCCGCTCGTGACGTATCGCTGCTCACATTGGGAAGGATTTGACAAGTGCTCAGAACGCTGAGACGGTCACGCAAGGGGCGTTCACAAAGCGACTCGACGCAGCGTCCGTTTCCCTGGGGAACATGGTTAATGAAGTAACCTAGGCGTGATCCATTAATTCGTTTTTAAAGGACATACATGCCAATTCATGTTACTTCTCGTAGTACATTAGTTTTTTTTATATTTCATCCTTCATATCTCCCAAGAGTCTTTAGTTTGATCAGCGTGCCATGGGTGGAGCTAAAGATTTTGTGACCAGCGAGGGTCTGAAGCTGGACCTCGGGGGGGGGGGGGGGGGGAACATCGCAACTAAACAGAAACAAAATCTTTATTGACAAATTACTATGGCTAGAAATCAGATCCAGCCATATATATTCGATCCAGAACCAGATCCCGACGACTTCCATAACCCGAATAAAGCACACTGATGGGTGTGCTCTTGTTCTTGCCCATACAAGGAATTCCACCATTTATGACTTCATAGAGGGCCATACTCTAAAACATCTTTCCGAAACTTATACAAACACCGAAGAAGTGTATTTGGCAAAGAGACACTGTAATATGTCCAACTAATTTTTTGAGACTTGTTTAGCATGGGAATCCAACTCTAAATTATAAATAAGTCAGAATGTATGAAATAGCATTAGATATCCTCTTTAAAAATGAGAATATACTTAAAAAACAACAACTAAAAACAACAACAAAAAATTACTCACAATAAAAAAGCAAAACACAACACCAGAAAAACAAAGCAACGAAATATCACAAAAAAAGAAAACAAAAAATACTACACAAAGCAACAACAAAACAAAATAAAAAGCAACAACAAAACATTAAAACAAAGCAGCAACAAAAAACTAAAGCAGAAAATGCACAACAAAACACAACTAAAGCACAACATAAAGTAACAATAAAACAAGCAACAAAAACAAAACAATGCACAATACACACAAAAAGAAAGAAAGAAAGAAAGAAAAAAAAAGAAAGAAAGAAAGAAAGTTCCAGATTGTTCCTGTAGCAAGTTGCCTGAAAAAAAAACTGTCTGCCAAATTAAGATTATCTAAACAAGAAGAAGATTATCAACTTGCCTGACCATATCTGAGAGATTTGCTTACATTTGTTTCAAATGTACTGTGTGATGGACATCAGATAGAATGGAAATCATTTTCTGCAAGTGAGGTTTCAGTCAGGTAGGCAGACAGACAGACAGACAGACAGTGTCCAGGGGTTCAGTTGGTATGGAGCTCTAACAAACTGGGGGAAAAAACACATAACAGGTGATCGTTTCTTTCAGAGCCTGTAAAACAAGATGAACTTGTCATTATACTTCAACACACATTAGAGCTTTCTTAAAAGCATCTCTCATTCGCCTGAAATAAGATAGCCAGATAAATCAGTTGCATTCTGTCAAAATACCTTCATGTCTTTGATTTAATATGCTAGGTGACCTGAGAGGAACTGTGCCCCATCTTTTTATGTTCACGGTAGCTTCTGATTCATCTTTTCACACATGATTTGTATATCATCTCAGTGATTAATTTTTCACTGTTCAAAGTAAAAATATTCTCCACGGCTCTATGCTTGAAATGTTCCATAAGAATTGTGAATAAAAACTGTCCTTCGATCTGTTAAGAATGTACAAAATATCATTTCTTAATTTCAAAATTATTTCATTAAATGAACTCATGTAGGCAGCTAGAACGTGATATTCTGTACATTGCATCCATTGTACATTTGGGATTTAACTCTTGCAGCTTCATAATAAACGGATTTAGTCCATTTCTTCTCAGGGCTGGTAAACTAAAAGGTCAAACCCTAAAAAGGGGTGCTCCTGGAGCATGTCCATTGTGCCTTTGAGCAACACGTGTAAACCCAGGTTGCTCCATGGGGACTCTTCCTGTGATACTGCCTAAAGTGTCTATAAAAAAACTGTGTTGAGGCATTCAGCTGGAGACTTTGTTTTCCTGTGCGGTCTCACCAGCACTGTTCCCCGTTTGAATAGATTGTGTGCAGAAAATGCATTCTATTGTGTGAATCGCTTCACCCGCCACTTCGATGTAAAGCTCCAGAGCACATGTGTGGACATACATCTTACACAACCAAATATAATTCATCCACCGACACTATCCTGCTGAGTATTGACATATTCCTGCCCTCCTTCATCCACCTCCTCACTCGTTGTCCATAACTCTCTCTCTTTGTCAGTCTTCTCCCTAGGAGGCCTTTCCACTCAATACACCATATGTCACACTCAGTAATTGTGTCGCACCAATATACAAACACCAATTATAGCATTCACATTTTTCCCCAGAATCACATTGTTGTTGTTTTGACAGCTTTTCCAAACACACAACATGCATATAACATACTACAGCAGTATTAAATGTAAAATTTACCAGTAAAATGCTAAAAGAAATAAGAGTAATTGCTGGAAGAACAGGAAACAACTCATGCTATGTTCTAAAGTATGTGGACACATGAGCATCACTCCCATATCTATCCACATTAAAATCTTTATCAATACTTTTAAGTAAACATAAAATGATTTCTAAAGATAAAAGATCTAATTATAGATTTTTAACAGTAAAATGTTAGTAGTAATATAAGGCTTAACTGCAGATAACCAGTGTCCTTTCTTGTTTTCCATTTATTTAATATAAGGCTTAACTGCAGATAACCAGTGTCCTTTCTTGTTTTCCATTTATTTGCAGCATGAACAATCATTAATAAATTAACAGTTTGAAATATATTAAAATGTAAATCAGTTATTTTAAATATATTCTAAATAATTATGTAAAATATTACTGGTTGTTAACTGAGTTTGTTTCAATATACTTGCACGTCCTTGGTGAGTCTAAAAAATAATAAATAATTACTTAATGATTAACTATTTACCTAACCCAAACAAATTGTATATTTATGCTAAATAATTTTGAGTAATGAATGAATGAATGAATGAATGAGTCAGCCAGTCAGTCAGTCAATCAATCAATCAATGCTTGGAATCAGTATTTTTTTTATGAGGGCCATTCATCTTGATACAACAGCAATTTTGAATGATTACAATTTCTAATAATGATCAACTCATTCCTAGGTCTGACTTGCCTTCAGTACATTCAAAAAGTTACTTCTGGTGAAGCAGTTTCTAACGCATGTTCCTCTCAGTCCAGTGCACATGCAATTATCGAGAAGAGACAGAGCATAAAGACACATTGACCCAGAGTTTGAGTACTAACATTACGAAATACTGCAAAACTGGCGAATGTGAAGCACAGCACGTTAATTAAGCTGAGATCCCAATTTGGCAGAGATCATTATAATCAGCTTTTTAAAAGACACTCAAAAACACAACGCTTTTCTTACAAGTAATAAAACACTTCTTAGCACCATTCTTTTTCCATTTGGTTCCACAACTTGCTTCCTTGCAAAATAAAGATATTGTGTAAATTCAGATCTAATTCAAAATGAAGTGGCAGACGTCATCTGTAGCCTTGTTGGCACCTCTGTTAATTAAAATGCCGGCCAAAACACAGGTTCAAGGCCAGTAAGTTCAATTTTAAAACTAAGCTGTATTGATTTCCAAAGGAAATGCTATTATGGGTGAGACAGAATGTACTGCAAATTTAATACAAAGTTACATAATGTGAACTCAATGACATTATGGAACAATAAATCATTGTAATGAATCAAAACTGTCTTTGAAATTTCTAATTATGTAGATGAAGTGCATATTGACCAACATATTCATCTGTGTGTAATGCAAAAGTTATTGTCATTACTGTCCTTCTAGAAGAATTGCATGTTGCATCGTCAAGAGCCACCAAGTAAATGCAGACTTTCGCAGGACAATAAATACATGTTTTAGTATTAAATGCAGGCAAACATTTAAACATTTTCTTTCTTTTTTTCACATTTTCTTTAGTTGTAAGTAATTAGTAAGTTGTCCAATCTTGTTTGTGTGGAAAATGTATTGGGTCACAGTGGGTCAAGAAAGAGAATTCAAATTCTCGACAAAAACGGAAAAGACTACAGAATATTCCATCAAGGCCATTTGCTTCAGAGTTCAGACCCGATAAAGAAAACTGTTCAATCATTCAGATCCGCTCAGCATGACCGCACTAATAATGGAAGTCAAGAGTATTTCATGAAAAACTCGTCACGCCTTCATTGCACCCTTACAAAAATGAATTGTTCTGAAGAGCGAACCGTTGAATGGTTTGGCTGATTTTAGAGCGGTTCAGCTGAAAGCAATCAAATGAATAGCATAGTTTTAATGAGCAATTTCAAAATCAAAGCTGTTGTGTTCAAAGAACATGATCACAAATCTTTTCCTCTGCACAGATATTCAAATTTTTAGAAGTACTGTATATACATACATGTGTGTGTGTGTTTTGTGGCGATTTGCATAATGTTGTGTAAGTGAATGATACTGTGTGTGGCGTGGTGTGTGTGATGTGGCGTGTGCGTTTTGGCGGGTGTTTGTGTGTTTGGTTGTGTGTGGGGTGTTTGTGTGTGTGTTGAACTAAAAACTCTATAAATATACTTCACGATGTTTTGTAACTCTTGCACTTGTACAGTTTTTCTTTCTTTTGTCTTTCTTAGCATAGTAAACCGATATCACCACACCAACAATAAAGATGAATTTAATGTGTAACTGCAGCAGGTGTTCTATCAAGCCTCCCAGGCTGATCTAACTCCTCTCACCGAACACATACATCTAGTCAATGCCAGACATCTGCTGACTCACATGAATGCTGGGCTACTGTTGCTTTGTAAACATCACTTAAACCTCGTGACCTTCGGGCACTAATGCATGACAATAGGAGGAGAAGCAAGCAACAATCTGCACTCCAGGGATCCTGCGGTGGACTCACCACCTCTGATCTGCAGATACTCCACGGTTTTCACTCACTGATGTTTGAAAGTGGCAAACAGCCATGTGTGAGTCCCCTGTGGCCAGAGAATCACTGACTTTAGTCAGGATTTGTACTTCTCATTCTCACCAATAGAGGTCCCTCTCACTTCAGTAGAGGTAATTAGTTGTTAGATTTTAAAAAAGGGAGCTGTGTTCGGAATGGAGTACTAGTTTACTGAATACTACATAATGTATACTGCATACTATCTTCTATTTTTAAATAGTACATGATATAGAGGGAACTTTGCTTCGGGAAGTTTAGAGAAATGATTCACTGCTGGAGTGAACTGCTGAAGTTCAAAAGAACAGAGAGAGCCACATGTAGTCATATTGATTCTGATAAAGTGCTTGAAGTTCTCTAGACATTTCTGGTTGGCTGGACATTGTCTGCAACTACAACATCAATCAATGCAGAGCGGCATGTGTCCTCTCTGTGCTCTCACTGCAAATGCACTTGAATGTAATAAAGAAAGTTTCAGAGAATGAAAGCAAAATGCAAAAAGGAAAATGACAAATACAAAAGCAGTGAACAGTATATACTGTCTGGAAATGTTACGATTATTTTGTGATTTTCTCATTTCTTTTACATGTAAAATAAACACTATTGAAAGAATATGCAACATGCAACAAAAATTATGTCATCATTTATTCACCAACGCATGTTTTCAACGAGTATGACATTCATTCCTCCATGAGACTCAAAAGGAGAAACTCTGAAAAATACTTCTCCTTTCCATTCAATTACAATAATTGGGGACTGTAGCTTTAAAAAAAGAAAAAAAAGAAAGAACAATCACACACACAAATGTGTCCCACATTACTGATTGAATGATTATATTCGGAGTTAGATCTCAGTCTAAATTCCGTTACAAAAAGGACATTACCTTCAGCAAAATTTCAACTTAAACATTGGCCAGTTTTTCTCACAAAGCTACTGTATGGCATCAGAAGACTTAAAATATCATATTGACCACATTTGTTGTGTTTGCATTCTTTTTGAAGCCTAAATCTTCAGTCTCTGTTCTCTGGGAAAAAAGTGACCAGTGCATTATTTTAGATTTCTTTGTCATTTGTAAGTCATGAAGGGTTGAAACAACATTAGTATGATTAAATAATGACAGAATTTATTCCCATTGTGGATCAAACTCATACCCAGCTGCCTTTATTTATCTCTAGGCACATGATCTGACCAGTGCAAGCGCTCATGAATCAGATGCAATCCTGACCTATCGCTTTGTCATTCAACCAGACTAACAACTCCACCTCAAAAGCATAGTTTATCATGTCAATGACAGAGTTCATGAACGAATAGGAGAGGTTTTTCGCAGTCAGAATGCTGCGTTTCTTTCTAACATCGGTCTATCTCATTCCGTGCCTCGAGACATGGAGGGCCATCTATTCAGGAATGTGGGCGTATTGTCAGGAGCAATCAAGGATGAGCGGGGTAGGCTGAGAGGCTTATACAGTAATCAGGCTCTGTCCTAGTCATTGAAATGTCCCACTCTGGCAGCAGCTCGTCTACCATTCTGGCACATACTTATGCGGTTGCTGTTCAATCTTTCAGAAAAAAAAAAAGACAAAAGTTGTCTATTTAAAATGCATTTGAGGACAAGGTTCACTTAGATTCATTAAGATTATGCAAATTGGCTAAATGCGAGTACTGGCTTCCTCACGTCACACTGATCATGAGAGGGTAAGAACATCAATGAAGACTGCACATAATATTCAGTGTTCAGTCAGGTGAGACACGTCATATTTTCCAGCGCCTGCACTCAAAAACGTCTGTTCGGGTGGGTTCTTGTGCCGTCAAAGCGCTTTAATCACAATGCTAAATGCTTCTCATATTTTTTCACAGTATTATATATGAAACTAACACCCACCATTGCATTCATGTTTGAAATCGAAATCCAATACTTGTTTATTAATAATTTAGCTAGTTTTGTTCTATCTAGCACATCACTTTTCCACAAAATATGATATGGGTAGGCCTGCTTTTTGTCACCGGGCGTTTCTCGTGACTTATTGACCAACACTTCTTACGGAGACGACAGTATTGGCTAATTAATCTTTTAATTAACCAGGAAAAACTGCACAAAGACATTAATTCCGCTGTTCGACCCTTACACCAGGATTACATCATTAATGGTATTGTGTGCATGGCTACACACTTAGAGTCAGCAACATTCTCAGATGATTTTCACATGTATGAATAATTCTGAAAGCATTATTTTACGTCTACTCCTGGTTTCAAGGTTAGAATTATAACCAGTGACAGAAGAATAATAAAGAAAAAGAACACCCAGATGTTTTCTGCTAAATATGTGGGTGTTTTACTACTTTCAAAAAGTGACAGAAATTTACAGATCTGACATTAAATGGAGCATTTGAACATATTTTTCTACTCCTTTGTAGACTGTAAGTTAAATTATATTTAAATACTTCTGCTTGTCACTAAAACTTTTGACATTTGGTTGTTTTTGTTAATACTTACATATAGGTCATTTGAAAAAAATTTCATTCTTACTTTGTGAAAAGAAAAAAAAACATGTGAAATAAAGTTTTTAGCAAATTTTTGAACGTCCACCTAAATCAAATTATGTCTCTAACTATAAAGCCTTTTTTTTTTTTTGCAAATCAATCAGTATATTTTTTTTTTGTCCGACAAGATGCAGGCTATTTCTACGTTGCTTAGTCACCATTCCTATTATCACATAATTGGCTGTTTTTATTGTACACTCTCCATCCACATATTCTGCATGGCAATATTCTACATCCGACTAAGTTCCTACCAAGAAACCCCAATACACTATACCTAAATTTAACAATTACTTTACTATTAATAAGCAGCAAATTAAGAGTTTATTGAGGCAAAAATGTGTGGGTTTGTTTATTGGGGGAGAACTTGGCCCCTTAAATAAAGTTGCCCCATAAAATATAGTTACTTTTCTATATCTTTATCGTTGCCTCACAACCGTATGACTTTCTTCTGTGGAACATAAAACATATTTATATATAAATCATTGTATGGACAAAAGCATTGTTCAAAAAAATTAAATCTTGAAAAGTATCTCTATTCAACAACTTCAGTTTAAAGTTTCTTGCTTGACACAAGAAGGCACCAGATAGCAAGTTACAACCACCAGTTTTGCTCAAAGCTGCACTTCTCAGCAGTTTAAAAGAATGAGAGCAGGAAATGCCAACGTCAAGCATTATAACAGGAGGAACATACCAATATGGCCACTGAGTCAACTGACCTGCCATAAATAACTTCAGTCAAGCTCTGGCATGTAGAACAACAACATGGATCAGGAACTGCATAGTAAACAGCTTTCATGGGTGACCATGAGTGTCTGAAAATCTCTGAGCGCTTATCCTGTTTTCCAATGGGCCACAGGTGGAGAGTATCGCTGAGCCGCAGCACTGGCCCATGGGGACGCCGGTGGGTGACAGGACATAATCCAATCTGCTCTTGCTGAGTCAGTGCCTGGGAGAACTGCACCTTCGTGCCTCAAGAAAGATCAGCTTACTTTTTCCTGCATTCACAATTCGTCAGTGCTACAATGATAGCATGAGACTAATCTCTGTAGAGCTTTAAGGCATTAGTGGGAGTGTATCTCATTCACCCTACGGGGATCTACATTTGAGCACACAATGGGATTTACAGAATTCAAGTAACATGGAAGGCTAAAAACCATATGTAACTTCTTCGGGTACAAAAAAAAATGTTTTTTGTTTGTTTTATAATTGTTATACTGTTTGATACTGGAAATTATATAATATGATAATATGTTAATAAGCAGTTGTGACAATTTACCCCACTGTAACAACATGCTATTGGGGAATGGTGTCATAATAGGAAAATGTGTTCAGTGAATTATTGCTATAATTGTCAGTATATACAAACAAATATCTATACTTTTTTAATGCAAAAAAAGGATTTTTCCAATATAGCACAATGCATTAAACATTACATTCACCCACCAATGGTTTTTCTCAGACCCTATCACTTAAACAGCTCTTAAAATAAAGTGCTCTGTGACTAGAAAAGAGGTAGACATAACAATTAACTGACAAGGAGCTGTATTTCACAAAACAGATGTCATTTCCCAGTATGTTTCTTAAATTGTCATTTTTTCACTAACCTTATTTAATGTGTCATCTTTCCCAATCGAAGTATCTTCCATTGTCCTCAATTAACATCAGGTTAGAATTATAAGAAAACTGGAGCGTGTTACATTCAAATGAATCCAATCAACGACGCCAATTTGCCACTGCAGAGGAAACACAGAAGCTGCATCTGAAGTGGCATTAGATGTCATTTACAATACCCAGACTGTATTGTGAAGCTGAGGTTCCATAAAATGCATTTACACTGCAAAATTGTCCGAATTCATCATAATTTTTATAGATAATGTTTTCAATTGTTGTGGAAAATGCAATGATAGTTTTAAATATGAAACCAAACCAGTAGGTGGCGGCAAATGACTGTTTGAATGAGTGAGTCATTTAGTCAACAGATTCGTTCTAACAGCTGATTCATTCAGAAATAAGGCAGGTGGAACTCTAACCTGTCTTAGTCATGAATCGGGTTACTGAAATCAAATCATTCGACTCCTGTGACAGTCATGTTCAACAATGTGGAGGATTACAATTCAGTAACGAAAGCAGCTGTTTTTCGAAATGGCCATAGCTTTCGTTTCACCTTGCTCGGAGACACCAAACATTCTGCCTGTGCATTTTTGATTGGCAGACAATTATTTCTAGCGAAACTGGCCAAAAACAGCTTCAAGACTTATGTCTAAAAGTGTAAGTCCGTTAATTTTAACTTTTGTTATTTGACCTACTATTGTATAAAATCACATTGCAATTGTGTTGAAACATTTTGGTCGTGCAATGTTGCTTACCTAAATCATATTTTGTAAATATATTTTTTTCTACTGCAGTATGCATCTATAACTTTTTATTTTATTTTGCTTTTTTTTCAAACATAATAACAACGAAAAACAGACAAAACACAAAGGAGAAATAATAAATAAATACATAAGATACATAAAAAATAAAAAAAACAAGGAGATACAATATAAATATCACAAGTGTAACATATTTAGCAAATAAAATATGACAGTTTAACAATCAGCACTTATCAAATGAAATCATGTGGGACTGTTTTTATATAATTCAAAAAGGGGTCCCAGATTATATAAAATAATTCACTCCTGCCCCTCATAGAATATGTAATCTTTTCTAATGGTACACAGCTGCACACCTCCGACAAACCAATCCAAATTCCAATCGGCACCTCAATGTCTGCTTTCCATTTCAAAGCAATACATTTCTCAGCTATTATTAACAACATTTCAGTCAGCTTAAAAGCTTATGTTTGAAGTTAGAGTTGGTAAAATTACCTAGTAAACACACCTCTGGCTCCACTGGAAAATTACTTCCATGAATTTGTGATATGATGTTGCATACTTGCACCCAAAACACCATCACTTGTAATAAAGTTGATGTAAAAAATTCATCTGAATTAATCTATATCTGGAATTCAAGGTTGAAGTGACCCCATCTTTACATAATTGGTCCCCATCTATTCTTATCCCCAAATCCTGCTCCCATCTACTTTTGAATTTGTCTGCGTCATCTAAAGGTTGACTTGAGATCAGAGCTTCATAGATTCTAGAGATTGTTTTATACAGTGGTTTATCAGAATAACAGATTTGCTCAATACCTGTCAAATCAGGTATCTTGGGATAACTTTTTTAGTTTGACCCTTAAACAATCTCGTAATTGCAGATAACTAAAAAAAATTGTATTACTCAAATTATATATTTTTTCTTTAACTGTTCAAATGACATCAAAATGCCCTCATCAAAGCAATGCTCCAAATTTAAAATTAGCCTGTCCCAGCAGTGACCTTAGCTTATTCCAGGTTTGAACTGATAATCATGGGATTACTGGTTTTTCTTTTGATCAGTATACCATCCCATGTATACAATATATTGGTAGGACATTCTTACTCTCAATAAATCTCAATATTTATGTGGAGTGTTTTGACAATAAAATAATGTTCAGATTTATATACTTCCTTGACCAGTTTTTAGCAGCAATTTACCAGTAGGCCTGAGTAGTTTTTTTATATTAGTCTACCATTTGTATTGCCATAGTTTAACTACAAATATTAAACTATAGTACTATAATGAAACTGTTAAATTTGTGATTACTGTAGTTTTACTACAAATAGCATTATTATGGTTACTATAGTGAGAGAATAGTACATTTGTGGATACTGTGATTTTACCGCAAATACCATAGTTAAACTAGTTACTATAGTAAAAACATGGTTAATTTAATGAGTTAACACATAAACATGCAAGTTCACACAGAATAAAAACCACAAAGCACGGCGCAGTTCACTAACAAATTGTTTTTACATGTGTTCTTGAATCAGATAATTACTGCTTTTCAGGTAACTCAGAAGTTCTCTGAGAATTCTAATCCCGTCCGGATATGTCTGAGATTCATCACGTAATTGTTTGGTGATCCGATTCTCCAACCGCTCGCTCCACTTTCATCATGGATATACAGTAAGCCGTAATAATAACATGAAATCAATAAGAACAATTAGAGAACAATTCTCTATGTAACACAAAAGGTGTTTGCAAATGTTTGCTTTTGAGATGTGTTTTTGATATTTTGAATGCAGTGCTTCATTTTGCAAGAGATGCAAGGCATTTTGCCTTTTGTATGTGCAATTATCGGATTTGTGTGTAAAGTTTTAAAAATGTGTGTAAAAAAAAAACCTGTAAGAAAAACTGTAATAACTAGATTGAAAAAATTTTTAAATCATAAATGGTTTGGTCAGTTAGATGTTCTAGATGTTTGCTAAAGTGTTGCTAGTTGGTTGCTAGGATATTCTGGGTGGTTGCTAGGCTCTTGCTATGCAGTTGCTGGGGTGTTGCTACAGTACAGGTGCATCTCAATAAATTAGAATGTCGTGGAAAAGTTCATTTATTTCAGTAACTCAAATTGTGAAACTCGTGTATTAAATAAATTCATGCATCACAGAACTGAAGTAGTTTTGAAGTCTTTGGGTTCTTTAAATTGTGATGATTTTTTTGGCTCACATTTACAAAACACAACCCACCAATTCACTATGTCAACTAATTAGAATACTTCATAATACCAATAAAAAAAACATTTTTAGTGAATTGTTGGCCTTCTGGAAAGTATGTTCATTTACTGTACGTGTACTCAAAACTTGGTAGGGGCTCCTTTTGCTTTAATTACTGCCTCAATTCGGCGTGGCATGGAGGTGATCAGTTTGTGGCACTGCTGTGGTGGTATGGAAGCCCAGTTTTCTTTGACAGTGGCCTTCAGCTTCTGCATTTTTTGGTCTCTTGTTTCTCATTATCCTCTTGACAATACCCCATAGATTCACCAGGTCTGGTGAGTTTGCGGGCCAGTCAAGCACACCAACACCATGATCATTTAACCAACTTTGGTGTTTTTGGCAGTGTGGCAGGTGCCAAATCCTGCTGGAAAATGTAATCAGCATCTTCAAAAAGCTGGTCAGCAGAAGGAAGCATGAAGTGCTCCAAAATGTATTGGTAAACTTGGGTGCAGTGACGTTGGTTTTCAAAAAAAAAAACAATGGACCAACACCAGCAGACGTCAAGGCACCCCAAATCATCACTGACTTCGGAAACTTCACACTGGACTTCAAGCAACCTTTGCAAGTGTTTTGAGTTGATTAGCTGATTTGCATGTCACCATATTCTAATTTGTTGAGATAGTGAATTGGTGGGTTTTTGTTAAATGTGAGCCATAATTATCACAATTAAAAGAACCAAAGACTTTAAACTACTTCAGTCTGTGTGCACTGAATTTATTTAAACACAATTTTCACAATTTGAGTTGAATTACTGAAATAAATGAACTTTTCCACGACATTCCAATTTATTGAGATGCACCTGTATATGGTTGATTGTAGGGATGGCGAAATTAATCCTCGTGAAGCTATGAGGCTTTCCCCTAACTGGATCGAGAAAATATTCGAAGTGTTGGAGTATCAGTTACAGGGCCATCTAGTGGATTATAAAATGTACAACAGCCGTATCTGGGATGAAGCTTCACTGGATGAAACACTCATTGATGCAATTTTACTCTGTAGTGCACAAATAAAAATCATACGCTGATAATATTTTTTTATGTACCATAATGTGGCAATTCATGGTAATATAAGTCAATATTAGTCAATGTATTACAATAAAATACTGTTTTAAGGGTGTTGTGGGTTCCCACAGTAAGTGAGAAATTGTTGAATTATTATAACTAAAAGACCTGTATATGACATGTAATTGACATAAAACTATATGTATAGTAATAACATTGTTTGTATTATTTCTTCATCTGGTATAGGAGACTACATAAATGTAACTTCAAAGAATTAATGGTTTATGTGGTTATTAAATGTGCTTGTGTAACTGGGTGAAGAAGAATGTGGGCACAAAAAAGGGGTATTTACTGTTTTTTATTGAGAAATAAAAAAAATTTGACACTGTTAGGGCAGAGCCTATTTCTCCTCTTGCACAATACTTCCCCTGCCTTTGAGAACACTCTCTCACAGGGTACAGAGGAGGCTGGTGTACACAAAAACTGTAGTGCCATCAGATATAGATGGGGAAACACATGTCATTTCAACCTTTGCCTTGATCTGGGCTTCCTCATATTTTGAGTCCAACATTTTCTTCAAGGCCTAAATGTGCAACAATAATAAAAAAAGAAAGGTTATTAAAATATTATCCAGTGTAAATTGTTAAATTGGACTCTGAATATTTATACACACACCTGCCTGCTTGGCAGTACATCCAGAGCATGGATGAGACCCCTGAAGCCTTTATCCTCCACCAATGAAAACGGCTGAGAGTCTTTGATGATCATATTCACCAGTGCCTCATCAATCATCTGCTTTCGAGAACCTGAAGGGAAGAGCATTTTTTAATGACAAATACAAGTCATAGGTAAATGTCATAGTGAAATTATGATAATACACCCTGTGCATGTACAGGATTGGCCACAGGCTGTGCAGTCTCATGCAGAGCTCTAAAGTGTCTGAGAATGAAGGAAGTATTATTTGAATACATAAGCTCCTTATCACACACCAAACATTTCACCTGTTACATTAATTAAATAAAGATGTAGATGACCTGGGAAATATTAGTGATATGTATTATATACCAACACATACTTTATTGGAAGATATCAATTCAAAATGTTCCCAAACAGTGGATGTTTTCTTTTTTCTTCCAGATGCCATTTCTCATATAACTTACCACCTAACCAAAAAATAAATAAAAAATGAGATAGAGAAAAGAAAAGGAAAAAAGAGACCTACACTAAAGTAACTAATTATTAAACTAACTACTTGCTAAGCATCAAAAACAAAAAAAAGTAATATACTATAGATATATCTATAATATAATATATATTCATGCATTATGCTATGTCTTAGAAAGCTTTCACACTACACGACACTTCTCACAGTTCCCCAGATAGGACCATTAAAGTAAGGTAGGGATTTGACACGCAAACCGAAGCACGCACGTGATTGGACAGAAAGTGAAGCTTCTTATGTAATCGACCACATGATTCAGTGGAAACAATAAACAAATGAGAAATTATAAAAAATGCATTGCAAATTCAGAAAACCGCTCCAAACACTGATTAAATATTTCCTACACAAACAACTTCAATAACAAAGTCAACTAAATAAACAACTCAATGACTATTTTTTTGAGAGTATCGAACATCCCTAATGGTAAATAAAACTGTTGATAAAACAGAATACAAAACAGAATACAAACACATTAAATAAGCAGGGGTGCTTGGGGTGAACAGTAGAACAGCAGTTACGAACTGTCATTAGAAAACAATATATATAAGTGTAGTGAATTTTGCTTTCGCCAACCTAGGGAGGCAAAATAGTGTAGTGATGGATACTCTCGTCACCAATGACGTTATGATATTTGGATCACATGTTACTTAAGGTGTGGTTATGAATACATCACATAAGAAACATTGGTGGGATCTTTCTAACTTGTTGAACCTCTTTCTGTATCATCAACACAAGAAAGACACAAGTGTAATAAAATATATGTTTATTACAAAATGCGACAAGAGTAATCCACAACATACTACTGAATACCATAAATGAAATAGAATAAAAGTGCATAAGAAATCATAAAATGCAAGTGATTATTGTTGGGTGTTGCAATGTCAAGCTATATTTAATCTGGAAAGACCACAACTATTTGCTACTCTGAAGAAAACGTCGAAAACCCTATTATGCATCAACCAAATACATGAAAGGTTTGCTATAAACTGCAATCAGCTATATAATATCTAATGTAAATTAGAAAATCATATACTGATAATATACAACAGCCATGGTCTCTGGAAGAGGTTTGGATAAGTAATAATTATGTTCTCTGTGGTCGAGCGAACAGTCTGGTGGCGTTGACTTCTTCCACTGGTTGTGCTGGTAGCAATGCAATGGAGAAAGGAGCAGGAATCCGTTTTAACAGCCTTGAACATGAAGCGCTGTATGATGCTGATCTCCTGGAGCACCAAAGGGTCCTATAATCTGGAACACTCAGATGTGGCCCTGGAGTAGGTGCAGAAGGTCCTTAGCCTGGAACATGCAAGCAAAGGTACCTTGGAGTGAAGGTTTGCCCGCCGGAGCTTAACCTTGTTGCAGATGTCTGTGTGTCTTCTGCCTGTCTCGGCTAGAGACTCAGAACTTGGTCAATCCGCTTTGTTTCTCTAGGATGGAGACTCAGGACGTGCTGCATCTGTTGTTGTCTCGCTGGACAAAGACTCTGAGTGAAGTCTGTACGTAGATTATCTCTTTACCTAGTGCAATCCAACAAGACTAGGAGGCTCAGAATTGGAGCGTATCTGTTGCTGCCTCGAAGCTGGAGACTCGGGACTTGGTATCTGTTATTGCCTCTTCCCTCACAGGCCAGAGGTTCAGAACATTGGTGATATGTTGCAGTCCTTTCCTTGACAGGACTCAGAACGGAGGTTGATCTGCTATTGTCTCACCCTTGCAGGCAGGAGACTCAGAATGGTTTGTTTCTGTTGCTGTCTTCCTCGTAACAGGACTCAGACTCAGAACAGTGTATCTGTTAACGCCTTTTCCATTGCAGTACTCAGACTCAGAACAGTGTATCTGTTAACGTCTTTTCCATTGCAGTACTCAGAATCAGAACTTGCTCTGTTATGGCGCTGTTCCACTGCATGGTCCGGCCGGTACGACTTCGGACGGCTCACTTTTTGGGGGGTTTCCACTTTGTACAGTACCTGGTACTTGGTACTTTTTTTAGTACCACCTCGGTTGAGGTTCCAAGTGAACTGTACCGTTACCAAAATGTGACGTGTAAACTCTGCTTATCACAGATTGGCTGGAGAGAATTGTCACTACTTGCGTCACTGAACTTGCGACATGAGACACAAAAGAACCGCTAGATTTAAATAAGCACAGCCAGCGAAGGATCGAACACAGCTGTTTTGAATGAGTGCACCTTTTTTAACAACCAAAAAGTTGTCTGTTTTGTGTCTGTTGATGAAAGTGCAGACGTTCCCCATCGTTGATAGCAAGGGGCGGATCCAGCTGAGAGTTGATGGGGCACGCTGAAATGAAAAAACGTTTTTCAGAGTCGCTGCAATAGAGGCAGTGCAACTATAATGACATGTGAACAAGCATCGCCGCTATCATCTAAGCGTACTGAACTGCCGTTGGAACTCAAAAACGCGAGCTGAGCCGTGCCGTGCCATACGGCCTTGTCGAGCCGGTCGTACCATGCTGGAAACCCGCCATTATTGTCTTTCCCTGACCATGACGCATCTCAGAACAAGGAGTGTCTTTTGGGAAGGTACCTTTATCTCTTTCCAATGAGGAGGAGATTGCAATCTGGCGCTTCTCCATTTCCAGGCTGTGATTGGTTGTTTCCATCAGAGTGGGGGGGACACGGTGTGGCCCACCTTTCTTTCTTCCTGTGGAACTTATTTGCATAGTCCAAACACACATTTAGAAAAGTGTCATTAAAACTTTACCAATGCATTATTCACTTACCAAACCACAAGCAGAATACCTTTGGCAATGTTATGAACACATTAAGTCCAAACATGATGGAAGAAGACTGAACTGTCATGCGTGCATTCATTTGTCCATTAACAGCTGAGTTTGTGTAAGATGTTGCACAATGCGTCGCTGTCACTGAGAATACTTATTTCTCTGAATAAGTATGAGATGTGTGTGTTGTAGTTTGCATCAGTTTAAGGTTTGAGAACATATTTATGAATGGATTTGGATGGAACTTTGTGATCTCTCTTTGTTTCACCCACTGCTGCTGCATCCAGAGGTCCTAAGGAATTTTTATGGCAGTCACAGGCCAAAACCTTAGGAATCAGGCTGTTGGTGGGTGAAGGGCATAAACTGTATTTTGACCAATGAGAAGTCCTGTCCTTCCCGGGCTTTTTCGGACAACGAGACCTTGTGAGTGGACAAAACATTTATTGGTCCTACGCCTGTCCCAGAATAGTATAAATCGATAATACTTTTAGACCACTTAACTTAATGATTGCTATTGGGATGTGAAGAGACTTTCAACCAGCATAACAAAACATTTTCTGAAGACAATTACCTATTGCACCTTTAACATCACCTCAGTAATATGCCGGATGCTTGAAACGACACACAGTAAAAAATATACCGCATCAACAACAATTAAAAGTTAATGAACAATTAAAAGTGAGCACACTGTAACACGTACCTCCACGTCGAGTAAGATGTGACAGTATGCTGAAAATGTTGAATATGACGGCTCCGACATTCATTCGCCAAACAAGCCAGACAGCAACTAAGTTAACGTTACAGTTTGTTACATTTAACAAAAAATAATATACCACGGAAGTGTAAGAACGGTTCCCCAAACCCGAAATTCGACTTTAAACTGAAACTTTGACCGATACTTATCTCCGTGAGTAATGGCGCCTGCTCTAGCACTGTTTTTGCGCCGATAATCGACCGAGCTTCTGTTCCCCACAATGCAGAAGCTAATTCAAAAATTCGTCAACACACCTGTAAAAACCAATTCCTTCAAATTATTATGGTAAAAATTGTGTACTGTATTTTTTACGGAATATTCTTTTAATTTTTTTTTTTTTTTACAGTGCATTGCAATTTACTAGTGATGGGAAACCGAGGCTTTCTGAACTGTTTCAGGCTTTCATGAAATTGTGCCGAAAAACGGTTCATTACTCGAAGCTTTTAACACAGTGCGCATTAGCGACATCTAGTGGTCAGACTTGGTTTCTCCACCAAATATATCAAAACATCGCGGAGCAGAGGATGGGCTGTGGCTAGAAGGGATACAGCAAACTCCGAAAGCTAACATAGTTCAATTGAATTTGTTCCAACCCATCGAAGAAATGTGTTTTATTACGTCTACAACCTAATACCAGCAACCCTAAACCTACCCCTTACAATAATGCAAAATAGAATATGTTTGTACACGTGTGAGATAAAAATTAAACACAACCTATACATGATCCTGTGCAACACAGAGAGCGATGACCCAGTAGTTTTTGCTGTATGCCATCTAGCCTTAACCCAGAGGATGGTTTGAAAAAGTTTTTAATCTTGTCATGCGTAGTCCAGTCAACTGATTTACATATTGATCAATAATATAAAATATACAAGTGTGTGATTATAATTAATAATTGACGTGAGTAGTAGCAAACATATTTTGGGTGAGCTGTTCGGGGTCTCTGAGACCCCAGCTATAGAACATGATAAAATGCAATAGAGGTGTGACGTGCATTCAGTTTCTGTCTGGTGTTGAGGTTATTCTAAACTATTCTACTGAATCCCAAATAAGTGTACACACACACACACACACACACAACCAAGTCAATGTAAAGTCAAACACAAGAGTCATGTGAAGGGCCGATTTTTTTCAAACCAGCTGTCCCGATCTTCGATACTGCATAACGTTCAACGCTTCAAATGTCATCAATCACATGGTATTGTCATTTCGATACAAGCATCGGCACAGTGTGTGATACAATAGTGCTTTGAAAACTGCGTCGGAGCATGATCGGACCCTCGGTATCAATCGTCCCATCACTAGAATTTACTGCAGAAATCAAATCGCTATGTATTTATGATGAGTCATGACATTTAAAAGTGTGCAATTATCTGATTGTGACTCAGCCATTGGCACAGAGGGGTAAAGCAGCAGATAACTGCAATCAAGCTTGAAGCATGAGTTTGCAGTAGAAGACATCATGCATGCAGAAGGGCAACTACTGCCTCAGGTCCTGTGATGAGGCTTACCTATCACATTTTTGTACCAGCATGCAGGGAGAGGATAATCTTAAACGAAATACAGAAGTCAAAGCTTTCTTTTTACTTTTTTCAAGGCCAAATATCTTTATTTTTGCCTGTTATCATATGATAAGAGGACATTCTAATTTCTCAACGTAATTGACAGTTAATCTGTCTTGAAAGGTTCAATGCTTTTAAAAAAAAATATTTATATATGAAGAATTCAGATGCAAAAGCCTCTAAATGCCATCTTATATTTTTATTTAAATTAGCATTTTTATCAAGCTCCTATATTTATGTTAATTTATTTCACTTAAATAACAAATAATAATGATGGCATAGAAAAGGCCTATACTTGGCATTAAAAGTAAAATTAAAATACTGACCCTAAAAACATGGTGTTGTCTGATAAAAAGTGCTAATTTTAGAAGAACATTTCAGATGGCACTTAGATGCTTTTGCATCTGAACTCTTCATATTTATTTATTTAGAGGAAAAAAAGTTGTTTGCTTGCTATTTGATTTGGAGATTATTTTAGATTATTTGTTTGTACGAAAATAATTCACACACACCACACACACACACAATATATATATATATATATATATATATTAATAATATATTATATATGTAGGTGGCTTTATATAATAGTTATGATATATTACAACATCTTTTAATAATTAATAAATGTATCACACTGTTGAAAGAATACATTTAAAAGTTCAAATTGAGCAAAATGTATAATGTATAATGAACAAAAATATATTATAAATGATGTATATAAAATTAAATTCAACCACAGCTAAATAAGCTAATCTTAAACTAAATTTTTCATTGCCTCGGTCAAATGCAAACTCTTGATTTTATTGTATATAATATGAAGAAAGCGATACCCACTCTGCCACTCTACCCATCCCTGGCCTCCTAAAAGGTCAAAACAAAATCCTGATGCAGTACTACCATCAGTCACCAGCAGATGGAGACATTCTTCACTATGTAATATGAGCCATTTCAAAAATACACCTCTAGGTGACACTATTTTATAAGGTACAATTTAATCTGCAAAGATTCATATGTAAAGGTTCAAAAAAGGTCAGTTACTTTCGGAGATGCTTGTGTAGTCAGTATTTTTATTTTGGCTCATTTGAATTAAAAACATGGGGTAGTAAATATCAAGGCTGTCTCTGGCATATTACATCTTTTCAAGATTTATGGCTACAAAGGTGTAAAACATGTCATGCAATACTCCGTTCTCGCTCCCAATCTGAACTTGAGCTCATAGGGATTCATGGATCTAATCTTCTTGACCTGTGATTTTCCTGTTCCTAAACAGGAACATTTTCCTGTTCCTTTTCTGATGCTGCTAAAACTAATAGATACTAAAGAAGGCATCTATATTTGACTGTTTTGAGTTAACTACTTTGTGCTAAGCTTCTTTTATAGTAATTTATTGGTGTTTCATGTACAAAAGGCAAATCAATGGCTACAAACAAGTGGTAATTAATCAAAGCGCACAAAGATCCTTCATTACCCTCTACCGTTACATCTTTCTGCCTCACTGAGAAAAAGTTTTTACGGCAACTTCCAAACACATTTTAAAAGCACCTGGCTCAGCAAAACAACTTCACCAGAAGGCCTCAGATGCATGTTTCTCGGAAGAATATGGAGTCCTATTGATTCTGCTGGTGTCTTGGACTCTAAAATACACTCTAAATACACTATAGCCGAACTCAAGTGTCAGAACAAAACATATGGTAGCACTTCAAAAGACAAAACACTCCTGGCCATCACAATTGAAGCTGAAATTGTGTGATAGCCAGGAAGACGGGTGGAGGAGAGTGGCACATCAAGCATCGTTTCTCCAAGAAGATGTTGATCTATTAAAAGAACTCCGGAAATGTGTACAGCTTCTGTTAAAGGTGTAACTGGATGTTGCTGTCGACCGTGCCAAAGAAATTGGACAGTGATGCACTTGTGCATGTAGAAAGCATTGTAGCAGTGTCTCATTTTGGCACTTGGCAGGCAAATTCTTTGGCTGAATCAATTGTTCACAGTGGTTCCACACATAGGAAATGAGTCTTCTTAAAGGGTTAGTTCACCCAAAAATGAAAATTAGCCCATAAATTACTCACCCTCAAGTCATCCTAGGTGCATATGACTTTCTTCTTTCAGACGAATCCAGTCTGAGTTATATTAAAAATTGTCTTTGATCTTTCAAGCTGTTTAATGGCACTCAGCGGGTGTTGCATGCATCAGTCCAAAAGAAGTTAAATAAAAAGCGCCCATCCATAAAAAAAGTGTCTCACACGGCTCCGAGGGGTGAACGAAGGCCTTCTATAGCGAATCAATGCATTTTTGTAAGAAAAATATCCATATTCAAAACGTAATAATCACTTTAATGTAGCTTGCGCTCATTGTTGTAAAGGGAAGCAGTTCCGGGGGAATGACCTCTGAGGTCAGCGCTGCTCATGCGCCAGTGAGTCTCGTGAAAACCAATGTTTGTTAACAGGAGTAAAGGAAGCAAAGTTTCCTTAATTTAGCAAAGGAAAACCAGTCTCCTCTTGGCTTATATCAAAATCCTCCGACATACTTCTTTACAAATCCTCGTTTTGTACTTCTAATTAGTGACCGTTGTTTTGTTTTGATCTCTCCGCTGCGTTTCCGCATGTGTCACTTCTGAGCGGCGTGTGCACAAAGCTGAACTGCATCCAAAGCTGATCATCCCCCCAGAACTGCTTCCGTTTACAACAGTGAGCTCAAGCTGACATAAAGTGATTATTACGTTTTGAATATGGATATTTTTCTTACAAAAACACATCACTACAGGAGGCCTTTGTTCACTCCCCGGAGCCGTGTGAGACTATTTTTTTTTTGGATTGGCGCTTTTTATTTAACTTCTTTTGGACTGATGCATGTAACACCCGCTGAGTGGCATTAAACTGCTTGAAAGATCAAAGACAATTTTTTATATAACTCCAACTGGTTTCGTCTGAAAGAAGAAAGTCATATACACCTAGGATGACATGAGGGTGAGTAATTTATGGGCTAATTTTCATTTTTGGGTGAACTAACCCTTTAAAATTACATTCAACTGTGAACTCTACTCAAACACCTTGCGTAGCTGGAAACCTAAATGAATAGAGCAAGTTCTACTGAACCCTACTGAATGTCTTCCAATTGACTATTAGCTAGCAACAGCGCACATTAGCATGCTAAATGAAATGTAACTTCACCACATATAATTAGCATTGGGATACAAGAAAAAAAATTGTGATTGTGACCATTGTGATTACAGCATGAGTTGGATAATTTCAGCAAATTAAAAACAAATGAACAGTTTCCTTTTAGTGAATTAATCACATACAGCTTACAACTAACTGTGAGACCTAAACGTGCTTATATGACTGTAGTTAAAGATACATATTGTGCAGTTTGTAAGCAAATTTGTTATAAAAAATACATGAATGAAATGTGTTATTTTTTCCACTTAATAGTTAAGGTCAATTGCTAGACAGCATTTATGACACCTCTAAAAAAAAGGCTATCTATGTAACGTAAACAAAACCCTGGCAAGAATGGTTTAAAAATGTATAATTACTGAAATAGTCTCATAATTTATGGATTTTATTTTATAAAAATATTTTAAGATTTCAGATGCAAAAACCTCTAAGTCCGACTGAGATATTTTATTTTAAATGAATATTTTAAAAGGCTCCTAGGCTCAGTAATTTCACTTTAATGGCAATGAAAATTTATTAATCAGTTATTGAATGCCATATTTTTCATAAATACTGTGTTATTTTAATAGGAACCCGATAAAATGTTCATTTTAAAGAAAAATCTCAGATGGATGGATACATCTGAAGTCATAAAAGAATTGATAATTGAATCATTAACAATCTGGAATTGTTGAATTCTTTACGATTCCCATTATTTGGTGTGGGTGGAAACTGCAAGGAAGAAAAGACTAGTTAGTCATCCCACTGACATTTACATGGCAATTTCTTTCTGAATAAAGCAACATTCCTTTCAAAACAAATCATTGGAATAAAATTGCACAAGCACAAAATACATAAGCACAAGCTCCATAATTGTAACTCACAAAACCACAAACACGACGGAAACTTATTTAAATCCAAGCACAACAGAACATTAACAACTATTAAGTCTTCTCCTTTTTTAATCTTGCTCAGACAAATAAAATAGCATTTAAATTTGATATTTTCGCTCCCCATCCAGTCCCTTGCAAAGCATGCCAAGTACTGGAAATCCCCTGCTTGGGTTACTACTGTTTACACCAACAAAATTATTCATGTGGTTTCAACAAATTAATTATGTACTACTTCTGTTTTGCACATTTAAAGGGATTACACATTAAATGTCGTATTAGCTCATTTTAATGAACTAACTTGAGCAAGCAGCAAATATCTCAAGTAAACATCACTCACAATGTAAGTCCTTCTTCGTGTGAGGTTTTATGGTGGTTGGCAAAACATCCACACTTTTAAACGCCTAACAAAGGTAAGATACCAGAGTAAATGTTTGGCTTTGGGAGTTTTTGCTATTTCTGTAGCACTGTTTGAAGTATAGTCTGAAGTCTCAATGCCCCGTGGGAGTTTGATTAAGGAGTTGAGTTCATGGGGTGATAAAACAGTGAAGGCAGCTGTGATGAGTCAGCCGGACACTTTTATGGAGGTTAGCTGCTGGCAGAGGCAATATTGACGAAGACAGGGGCCGGAAAAATATCATGACCCTGCTCTATGAGATCTTACAGTGTAATACTGGATTTTTTTTTTTTTGGGTAAAAGATTGAATGTACTATACTGTATGTCTCTGGAAGAAGCCAGTCGGCTACCACCTGCTAAATAGCTGCTCTACATTCATATTTCAACTTGCTGGATAGAGTACAACTCATCCTTCCCATCTACTTCCAGGAAGAATTTTTGAATCATATCAATCCACTAATTGTAAACCACACTGTGTCCATTAATTTAGGTCGCACTATTGCCACACTCTTAAAAATAAAGATCCTTTATTGGCATCAATGGTTCCACAAAGAACCTTTACCATCCATGGAAACTTTTCATTCCACGAAAGGTTGTTTACAATGAAAACATTTCTTTAGATTATTCAAATGTTCTGCACACTAAGAAAATTTTTTTATTTTAAGAACTGTTCTTTGGGCAACCAAAACTCAGAGCAGTCTCTGTGGACATCGCTGATGAAACCCCCTTTTGGTAACCTTATGTTTAAAGAGTGCATTGCCTTTGCTTAGATATGGGTGTTTAAAAGACAATGTAATTTTCCAGCTAATATATTTGATTTTGCAATTGCGTGCACGCCAAAAACTTGAAAAACTGAATTGAGCCCTGAATATATGACACTATATCTACCTTCATATTTCATAATTTATAAAACATTTACATGTAGTTATTTTGCAGACGCGTTTATCCAAAGCAACTTCAAATGAGGACAATAGAAGCAATCAAAACTACCAAAAGAGCAACAATATATAAGTGCAAATGACAAGTCTCGTTTAGCCTAACGCAGTACATGTAGCAAGGTATTATATAAATATATATATATATATAGATATATTAGTAGATTATATACACACACACACACGCCACACCCACACACACACAAAGAAAAAAAAAAACAAGTAGATAGAATAAAAATAGAACGCTAGTGTTAGGGGGTTTTTTTTATGCAAAAAATTCTGACACAGAACAGCATACATTGTTTAATCCAGCGGATACTCTCCAAAATGGCAACAGGGTGATGCAGAGGAGACGAATTATTGAATAAAGAAGAAAAGATGTTTTTTTTTTGCTATTTGCGCACAAAATTATTCTCATAGGTCATATAATGCGGCTGAACTGATTGTCACTGGATTATTTATCAGATCTTTAGGTTTATCTAGGTGGATGTTGAAGTCTCCAAGCATAACTAGGGGAGTATCATCCTCAGGAAAGGTAGCAGCACATCTAATTCTTCCACGAAGATACCTAGTGGTCCTGGGGGTCGATAAAACAACTATAAAATGGATTTTAAGAAGGTGGGTAATAATGAGCTGAATGTGATTCAAGAGCCGCTTGATACTCAGAGATGCACCCGTAAGGTTCATTTCCAATCATAGAGATACCGCAGCACCAGTACCTCCACTCTTCCAGTCAGCATGCGGGGAGTTGGAAAAAAAAGATTTTAAATATTGTTTTTTTTGCGGGAGATGCGCCTAGGAGTAGCAGTCCTCCTCTGGTTTTATCCAAAGGTCTCAATAAGGGACTGTAGACTGAATGATGAATGACTCTGAATGACTATAATATAATTATGACCATTTTGCCAGCAGCGTTATACTAGTTATTGACTGAATTTGAGCTGAATCAGACACTGCCTCTATATCTCATAACCCTGACTAACGTTGCAGCATGATACTGTTATTGAAACGTGCAATCAACATAAGATGAACTAATGAGCATATGTGACCCTGGACCACAAAAGTCTTAAGTCGCTGGGGTGTATTTGTGGCAATAGCCAATAATACATTGTATGGGTGAAAATTATTGATTTTTCTTTTATGCCAAAAATCATTAGGATATTAAATAAAGATCATATTCCATGAAGATATTTTGTAAATTTCCTACTGTAAATATATTAAAAGTTAATTTTTGATTAGTAATATGCATTGCTAAGAATTTCATTTGAACAACTTTAAAGTCGATTTTCTCAGTATTTAGATTTTTTGCACACTCAGATTCCAGATTAACCATTAATGCGAAAGCTTGGTATTTATTCATTTTTAGCTATGCCTTAAATCTCAGTTTCGAAAAATTGACACTTATGACTGGTTTTGTGGTCCAGGGTCACATATTGTCTTTTTAGAGGTGAGGTCTTTTTTGGGTGAAAATGACCTTGGTGGTCTTTAGTAGTAATATTAATGTATTGTTCCAGTGTTGTTTTCTTGTTGCAAAACCAATTGTTTTGTGCATTGTAATGGGCTATTTTTTTTTAATGCGCGCCTATGTTCTACATTAGCCAGCCGTGATCAACTTCACCCCGCCCACAAACACGTAATTCTACTGACAACTGCTTCTCTAATCTCGGAGAGTTCAACGCGGGATTCACCGCAGGATAGACCAATCACAACAGACTAGGCCCATCCTCATGACCAATAGCAGCAGAGCAGGCTCACGGAAAGGAGGGGTTTATAGCTGGAAAATGGAAGCGTGATTATTAAATGATATTTGCGAAACAAAAGCGTTTTTTGAACTTGCATGCATGTAATCCTATTGTAGGAGACTCCCAAAACAATATTAGGAACCGTAAAAAAGGCATAATAGGGGCACTTTAATGGTCACATATTTATTTATTTGGTGAGGAGTCAGGATAATGCGGATAATGAACAGGTTAATGTACATTAAGCCAGTCATTATTGTAAAATAAACCCCATCAAGGTAATATAAGACCCCAGTGCTCCATGTCAGAGTTTATTTCACGGTAATGACCAGCTGACTCTACACTATCTCTGACATATGAGTGAATATGAGAGAATGAGAGAGTTTGAGCTTTGCGGAGTTTGAAATAAGAAAGTATTATGACAACTGAATGTCTGCGCAAAGCATTTTAGAGTGGATAAATGGAGCTATTGAATTGCTCATTAATGTTGTCCAAAAAAAAACTATGAAATAAAGTTATCAAACACAAGCGAATAAAATGATAACACACCACATACCCCTAAGGAAGCATGGACTATTTAATTTTTGAGCACATACTTTACAAAGAAAAAAGGCTGTGATTACGAAACCCGGAACAAAATGGATATTATGCAAATGTGTTCTGCAGCTTTTCCTCATTAGTAAAACTTTTACTTAGGGGAGTGAAATGGAAATATTTCATATAATCAAATAAACCATACAGATAGAATAACAAAAACTATTCCATCTTGAATTCAAATGGATGAAATTGTCCATGTGGAATGAAACATGCAGAAATCCGTCAAGGAAATCAATACTTCTTGAGACCTGAGATCAAATTAAAGAATCTCTTCAGAGCACAGATGAGTGGTTCAGGCTATCAGTTCATAACTACAACTCACGCATGTTAATATGTAACTATGCAAATACACAGACTATCAAAACACAGGTAAATTATTCATTATTAAAATGTGTATACATTAAGACTTTGTTAGACTGACCAAATTATACATGTGAATGGGTGATTTCTAGCACAGCATTTAATATTCAGGCTTAATTATAAATTACAAACAACATCATATGGTATAGTGCATGGCACAAATGTACCCTGTACTTTCAACCCTCTGTGATGCAATATTTTTCAATTTTTGCTTTGCACAGCTGGGGTCTGTGACTGATGTTTCCTACATCCATTTAAATGAATGGCACAGAAGCTAAAATGTCATTAAATACATTGCGTCTGTATAAATACATCTTGAAAGGGACATTTTGTTTCATCTTTGCACAAACATGTAATACAGTATAATTAAGTGTACGGACACGATTTTTATGCGTACCTTATATGTTCCTTACTGCATTTTTGTTTTTTTGGAAGTAAAACAAGACAAATCCCTCAGAAAAGATCTTGAGTAATGAAAGGCAGTGATAGCAGCATGCCAAAATGGGATGGTGAAGAGCAATCAAGACAGGATATTTCACCACTTCAAGAAGATCAAACAATCTCCTTTAACCACTCCTGCGGCACGTTTTGATTTCTGCTGTGTCTTCACACCAATGTTTGAGAGCTGCCTCTCGATTTGATACACACTGACATACACATGGAAATGACTGGTGTAAGAGGAAACTGAACGGAAAGGGGAAAAGAAAAGAAAAAAGAATGGAATGGTGCAAGAAGAAAGGATGCAAGAGGAAATGAAAATAAAAATGCTAAAGAAATGGGTCTATGAGAAAAGGGGGGAAAATGAAAGGAAATGGTGCAACAGTAAGGATAAAACAGAAAGGATACAAGAGAAGGAGGAAGATGTGAGGATCCTAATCTTGTTAACATAACCTAACAATCCTTATCTTTGGTGATGTAACCTGACTACAAATTAAAGCTCATAATTGGAGGCTGTTAAATCCCAGAACCACCGTGTTCCTGAGAAAGACACTTTGTGTCTGCAGGGGAACAGTGTCTGCAATTAATCTACCGTAAATCCCTTGCATAAGAAATATCAGATATATAAATAACCCAACACACAAGCCTTTATAAACTCAGTCAGTCGTTACATCAGAGCACATTATTACTGTAGAGTATAAAGGTACATAGATCTACTCAAATTGAATGTATGTTATAACCCTCTCTTCCACTCAGTGTGATAACACTACCCCAAAATAGAACTTGGGATCATTTGGCACTGATTTCATATGTTGTTCTTTTCACTCTGCAGGGTTGTCCTTGATAATTTTAGTCAGTAGCCACAAATTCTATGATTAATCAGCAAGCCAACAGCATTTCCATGAACCTTCAGAAGCATATAATAACTTCAAGGTTATTATTATTATTATTTTCTTTTTAAGAAATGACAATTTTCTTGATGAAATGCAGCACTGATAGAAGTCCTTCTGGTGCAGGACTCAATTGTTTTTTTCACACTGAGCCAATTTGAAGGAGATGAAAAAGGAATAGTGGACAAAAGCATGCAATCAACTGGGATGCCACAGCAACAGGAGGAAACAAGATATAGACACCAAAATATTTATTTTGCCATTAACAGACACCTTTTTATCCAAAGCAAATTACAGAGACACCCCTGGAGGAACCTGGGCTAAAATGTCTTCAAAGACATGCATAGAATAATTCTAAGTTTGAAATCTACACATATTTCCAAAATGTTCAGATTAATGATTCATAAAATGTACATGCATGCAAAACATTATCATTATTATTATTATTATACAATTTGTATATATGTATTTTCCCCCAGGAACTCATATACAATTGATGCATTAGTGACAAACCACAAAACAGTTGATTCAAACATATAATTATTATAATTATCTAATATTAATGCATATTGTGTTAATGCATGTTGTGATGTTTAAAATCTTAAAAAAAAAATCCAACATAGTTTATTAATTATTATGCATAAGAACATTTCATGTCAATTCATGTAATTTAATGTACATTTTTGCCCTTATAAATCCTGATTGTCTTTCACCATGAGATGAATCCAATCGTATGTGCATTTTATAAATTAGGCACCAAATATTTGGATCACCGCTTTGTGAGTTTGCTCATACAACCAAATGAACGAGGAACAAAAATGTGGCAGAGTTTACCAACACTGAAAAAACTATTGTCTGTATGAACATGAGCGGCTTCATCAAATCCTCATCACCAGGAACAATTTCACAGCAATAATTAAAGCGCTAATCATTAGTGCTTGTAATCGTTCAATCATTAATCACCAGGAACGTTACATACCATATGCATGATGGCATGATGGCGTTTTATAAAGCGTGAAGCGGTAGTTTTGTCTGCGCACTGAGTTTAAACAGACTCGCCTTGAGGGAGGCCTTTCTTCTTTTGTTCTCTGGCTGACTGGGGAATTCAAAGTGCATTACGGGGACAAAAAGTACAACTTAAATGCAAAAGTGAAAAAAGTATGTAACAAAAGACAGAGAATATCAGCTATTTGAAAGTTCGTCTTTTAAGCAGTTCTACTTTCCAAAAATGTTTCTTACTTTAATAATGGATGTTGTATGTGGCATTTTGCCTTTCGTTTTCGTATTATTTGGCATCCACTTAATACGCAGCTTGAAACAATCAAAACTTGTTTTTCAGATATTTCGGATCTCCCCTCACATGTCATTTCAAAAGCAGGTAGGCCATCATCCATCACGCGGGTTTTTGCTCAGAGCAAAGCGGCCGGGGCAAGGGTTAACAGGGGCTTCCTGATTACTGCTGTTATTCTAGAGGAGCTCACTGCCTTACAATCATCCACTACAGGGTCACGAACAAGGAGGGGAAATGCAGTCCAATCCTTATAAGATGAAAAAGTATGTGTGCTTTGGACCGGTACCAGCACGCAATTATTCCACAACACAGTCCACCCATGACTGGTCTTGGCGACCGAAGAGATGAAAAGAGCAGATTTAAGACTGAATTTATGGTATGTGTGGATGGCTCAGCTGAGGTGAATGGAGGAGCTGTGTGAAGAGCAGACGATGAGCTGAGGATAATTTTTGGGAGGCCAATTTAGGAATAATGAAATTGCTGAATGAGATCAGCATAGATCTGACGATACAGTGAGGAGAATGGATAAGCCAGTTATAGAGCCCAATAAAGTCACACTTGGAGAGAAGACAACAGGTCACAACCAACTACTGAATTGTTTAATTTTTAATTAAACTTTAACATAACCAAGTAAAAAGTACTGTTTAAAAAAAAATCGTACAAAGCTTTGTCATTTATTCAAAAATGTATTTCATATATATTTCTAATGATAATGTTTGATTTAATTGATTAACAAAGTAGCATAACTGAATACAAAGTACTAAAAAGTACTGCAAAAACTGCCCACCAGACTATATATTTTTTAATTATTAATATTTAAATTACAATATGCATATTTAAAAACGGGTCACACTTTATTTTAAGAACCAATTCTCGCTATTAACTATGACTTTTGCCTCAATAAACTCCTAATTTTCTGCTTATTAATAGTTAGTCTGGTAGTTGTTAAGTTTAGGTATTGGGTAGGATTGAGGATATAGAATATGTTAATGCGTAATACACTGAAAAAATTATTCATTGAATTTACTTTTTTTTAAAGGCAAGTGGTTTCACTTTTAAATAAACCAATTTAGTTGACTAACTTTCAACATTTTTTTTATTTAAATGTAGCTAAAATAAATTGTTTGCAAAAAAACCTCAGTGTATGTGCTTTCTAAGTACTAATAAACAGCCAATATCTTATTAATAGGCATGCAAATAAGCAACTAATTAATAGTTAGAATTGGTTCCTATACTAAAGTGTCACCAAAAAATACTATGCCAAAACATTTCCTAACACTAAAACATATATTTTTTTTTAAATTCTCTATTTTTTAAAAAGTTTTTAAGTTTAGTTTTTAATGATAGTTATAGGACCTAGACATATTTAAGTTTAAGCCCCACAAATCAAATTAATTTCAAAATCAAAACTAATTTCAATTCCGCATTTGTAAACATCTTAAAAGAGGCTATTTCCATATGAATGGCATTTCCAATTTATTTTTAGATGCAGGCAAATACATCCCTGTATGTGCAGGTCTGCAGAAGTTCACGTGTATTGCTCTGAGCAGATGTACGTGCTGTTCGTGCAGCCCTCACTACCTGCAGTTCATTTTAAAGAGCTGACGTACTGCTGGCCTGACCCATCCAGCAACAACATTGTGCTTCAGGGTCCTCTCAGTGGCCGAAAGCGTGAGCACTCCAAACTTTGTATGTGGACAAAGAACAGTCATCCATCTACAGCTCGATCAAAGATGAAACACAATCATCATATTCAAATTGGTAGATTTGTTTTTTGAGGCATGACTCATAGGGTATGAATAAACTATGAGAAGCTTTAAAACATCTGAATCAACACCGTTGCTACTAACTACTGGTGTTATGTCTGTAAATTCACAAGACGCATATGTTGATCTTCTATGGCTCATTGACAGGACTCCCACCAAATGAAACAGTTATACATAGTTAGACACGTTTGCCAAAATAACATCTTCTGTTCACCACTCACAGACCATAACAACCAGAATGCATTTGCAAGAAATAAATCATCAAGAAACATAATCAATTACCAAACAAACCTTTTCTTTAGTTGCAGCAAAAAAAAAAGGTAAAGTCAAAAAGTAACATATTAATCAATAATTGATGTGCGTTTTGACAGCTCCTTACAAATATAGAGTTGCTGGAGGCACAGTCACTGTTTACTGCCCAATACCTTAAGTTTGTTACCATATGTTCAATATTAGATTTCTCCTATGATGGTCCAGTGAAGGGGGCTGTACTGTTTGAAACTCATGCACCATTAATCAAAGCTCCTATTTCAGTGCAAAATATTTGAGTAAGAACCTAGCAGGATTATTTTTTGGAATAACATTTACAGAAAAATTAAAGGTTAATGCGAAACTTCGATGTCAGAAAACACTGATGTTAGAAATGAACCAAAAGGGACATAAAAGTTACATAATGTAGCATGCATTGCACATATGGTGCAACAATAGCATTATTGAGAGTCAACAAGGTTAACAAACCAATAGCATTATCAATTGAACCAGCAATGGACCAGAATGAAATTCATGCAGATATAAACCAGTCTTAGGTGGTAAATTTACATAGCTCAATATCAAATACACATTAAAATGTAAAAAATGAATTTAAAAAGTAACATGTACTTTTAAAATATATAAATTCATACAGAAATATATACATATTTCAAATATATACAGTGAAAAAAATTCCAGTTTGAACATTTGAACACTGGATTCAAATCAATGCTCCATGTTTTAGTAGCTGCACCAGTTACAAGATCTCAATGGTTGATTTCCCATTATGCCATGACGACAACCACTCATTAAAACTCCCCCGATAGCATGTCATAATGCTCAATTAGGTTTAATCCGTGTCTGTAGTAAATCACTGTAATTGCTTCTCCATAGACCACAATAGATAAAGCACCCACATGATGTTGTGGAGAGCATATTTTCCCATATTCAGCAGTGTGAGCCATTCCACATCACAAGAGTGAAATGGTCTGCTCCTATTTGAAGCTTGACTTAATATGACAGAAAATAAGCCTTAAAAATCAACTTGTCTATTATCTTCACTAGTTTTAAACCGCATTTAGGCAATTACTCTAATCATGATGTCAAGCAAATATTTCTTTGTCAGAGGAAAAGGTTTGTGACAAGCTGTTAGGCAGGATTGCTGAGACTTTGGTGAACAACCAAGTCTAATTAAAGTCTAAATCTCTGATTGGTTAAATCTCTCACTCAGTTCTTAAAAATTGGATCTTGCGCATAACAGCAGCATCTGTTATATTGAGGCTTTTTTAATGTAAAATGCTCTCATGAAAAGTTTTAGCCGAAAATAAGAGCTGGACAAAAAGTTTGTTGCTTTTAGTATATTAACATATTTAATTGAAACTGATTTCATTTCAGCCCATACTTGTCGAGTCTCTTCAATGACAATAAGGTGTATAATATCAGGAGAAACTATCCATTAGCATTCACATTTATCTCAATAGCAGATGTCAAGGAGTACATATAACATCAGAACATCTTATATGACTATACTAGTCACTCTTAAAAGTTCTGCCAGCCCTCATGAAGTGGCTATATAAATCTACTTCACTAAAAGTAATATTAGTGTGGAATCGAGGAGCAGATTATGCAAAACAATAATATCCCTCTAGGTTATTCAAGGAGTACCAGCCTTAACTTAATAACAGACAGGAATATCTGATGTTGATTACATTAATATTATTAGAAATCTTCTGACCTGAACAGCACATTTTGGGACCACCAAATATTTAGTCTCTTCACACCTCATTACACAGGGGAAGTACGTGATTGGAGAAACAACATTGTGGCCTCGGCCCAAAACTATAGGGGATCCTGGACCACAAAACCAGTCTTAGGTGTCAATTTTTTTTGAAATTGAGTTTTATACATTATGAATAAATAAGCTTTCCATTGATGTATGGTTTGTTAGGATAGGACAATATTTGGTCAAGATACAACTATTTGAAAATCTGGTATCTGAGGGTGTAAAAAAATCTAAATACTGAGAAAATCGCCTTTAAAGTTATCCAAATTAATTCTTAGCCACGATACTTAATCAAAATTAGGTTTGATATATTTATGGTAAGAAATTTACAAAATATCTTCATTGAACACTTTACTTTATAGCCTAATGATTTTTGGCATAAAAGAAAAATAGATAATTTTGACCCATACAATGTTTTTTTGGCTATTGCTACAAATATACCCCAGCGACTTAAGACTGGTTTTGTGGTCCTGGGTCACATATGAATTGAGAAAAATACCTCTGGCTGCCGCTGCAGTCTGACAAAAATAATCCAGTATATTTATCAAGTGCCACCTTTCTTCCTTTGTAATTTGAAAAATATTGGATGCAAACCAGATGGACCAGAAGGACCACTTGTGAGAAAAGTGCATTGTTTGTGAAAATAATTTCATAGACTGCATAGAGTTTGTGTAGCATTTAAGCAGTGCAAACTACCACATAAATAGAAATATTTTAAATAATTAATTTTCAAATAATGTTTTGAAATAACAATTATACTGTCAGACTTTTTGACCTGTTTTACCCCCGTAGTCCTTCCTGTGTTTCCTTATTTGGTCATGGTCCTGTCCTCGTTTAGTTTGATTATGCTCCATTGATGTCACCTGTTTTCCCCTGATTTTCCTGTGTTTAAAAGTCCTAGGCTGTGTCCGAAATCGCCCCCTATACCCTCATTCACTATTCCCTACATTAGGTCACTAATTCAGTTCACTAGAAGGAGTGAATGAAAACGAGTAGTGAATTCGGACACTGAGTGCACAGGAAGGAATGCTGTTTTGCATAGTTTGTGCTTGCTGTTTATTAATCATTTGAAACTAGCAAACTAGCAGCTCCAGTTGTAAGATTAAAGGATTTATCTTGAACTCTGTCACGGAAATTATGTATAAACCCTAATCAAACAATTTAATAATCAATTTACAATTAATTTATACCCGTGTTGTACATTATGCTGTAAGCCATGGATGAGCGCTTTGTAAAAATTAACGGATTGATTATTCAGCTGCGGGAGCCATCTTCTGGCGAGATGCGGGAATTCATTCGGCGCATGACTCTCACGGTGCATTATGGGCATTCTCTAGCCGTTGAGCGTGCACCAGTTGTACACTCGTTTTTGTAGTGCATTGTGTGATTGAATGAGTGCACTCGAGAACGTCCACTATGGTTTCGGACACCACTAAAAATGGCTGTTCCCTCAAATAGTGCCCTCTTTAAGGATATAGGGGGCGATTTCGGACACACCCCTAGTCTGTTCAGTTTGTGTTTTGTCAGGTCTACTCGTTCTCTACGTGTGTTGGCTCAAGCTCCTATTGTGGATTATTTCCTGAGTTTCCTTGATTAAAGACAGTTCTCATTTACTCGTGCTTCCTCAACAGTGTGACGTAACATATACCAGCATCAATAATATTGCATTTATGTAAGAAAATAAGCACAGCCCAGCCAACCTGGATAGCCTGTATACCATACTGAATATAACTTATTTTGAATAATCAATATGATCAAGAAATTACATAAAAAAGGTCATTAAATAACAATGACCTCTAATTGTCACGGAAAAACACGGATTCAATTTGCAGGTTCAACTCCAATTTATTTGAAACTCAACTCGGCTGGTACTGCAGACCAGAAGCCGTAATTCAGGGCCGTGATTAGAGACAGGAAGAGGGGAACAGTCCAGACGAGCCTCCAGTCACTCCACGAGGCAGAGAGGGTAAGGCGTAGGGAGATCAGCGCGCACAGTCCCAGCGTCAGTGCTGACGCAACATCAGAGTAGCGAGAGAGAACAGTGCACAGGGTCCCAGCGTCAGTACTGACGTGTACAGAGAGTTCCTTCTTGAGTGCGCCGAGAGGGGCAGGAGAGGAGAGGCCGCGACACGCGGTTCTGGTAATCACAGGTAATCACCAAAACTGGTGAAACGAGAGGCAGAGAGCGAGCAGAAAAGACAAACTGAAAACACTAAACTTTACTTGGAGCCTATGAAACACGGCAGGACAAAAACACAACAAGACTGGTAGTAGCTCACGAACGAAGAGTAGCGTGTACACACCACAACTGTCAGACACAAGACTACACACGAGGGGAACTTAAAAATAGGGAGAATTAACGAATTAACAAGTCACAGGTGTGACGGCAGCTAAAGTAGTTAATAAGATAACAATGGGGAGGGAAACCACGAAGACAATGAGCACATGGCGAACTGTCAAAACAGACAAAAACAACAACAACCTGCTGATCAGACCGAAGTCATGACACTAATAGCATGATACCTGTGGTTCTATCTTTTTTCCATTTACTGAATGCCATACTGAATACAGCTGTTATTTATAAAAATCAATCGACCAGTCAGTTTAATAATTCCATACAATCAAGGGTTTTGAAATTACGGCTAAAAAAAAAAGTCATAAAATGAAAATGATCACTGATAGCACTCATTTACTATTGCATATTACTGGCACAAAAAAAAACTCATAGTGAGACAACAGTTATATGTAAGACGTGCCATTGTAAAATTATGCTGATGGGAGCATTGTCATTTTCAGTACTGTTGTTCATTTAACATCGATTGCATATGCAAACCTGAATATGCTGTTGATTATTCAAACTAGGCATGGAAATGACACTCAGGTGATCAACATAATTTTCATATCCTTGTACATATGGAGGGGAAAGTAATGAAAATACCTAACAACATGCCACAGCAAATGATTCTCATTTTAAAATGTGGATGGGCGAAGAAGCAGCCCCATTACACCAAAAAAAAAAAATTAATGTCAAGAGCTATATCTTAGCAATGCCCTGAATCATTTACTGAAGCATGATTGGTAGTGTAGTGGTTCTTCAGTTTCTATTTTGTCTGAGTAAAATGGCTGTTACATTCAAGGTCTGATGCAGCTCTGGATTCACTGGACTAAATATAAAACGTATTTGCTGTATTTTGGAGAGATATATTACAGAGTTGATGTCTCAGCAACAAATAACAAACTGCAGTCTTCCTTCTGTTCTGCAATACCTTCTTTGGCAGCAATTTTACTTCAGCTAATAGAGAATAAAAAGTTAAGATGACTAAGGAGAGGTAAGCTGCTGTAAAACTTTCAGTCAGCAGAAGGGTGTCATTTTTAAGGTTTCTGATATATTTGAGGATAATATGTTATTTGGAAAATACACTATCACAGATTGTGTAAAAAAAAATAAAAAAAATAAAAATACCTGAAACATGGCACTGGAACTTATGGGGGACTCACATCTACAGTACATTCCAAAAAGGGTATGAGGTTTTCCAGATGTAACATTTTTCTTGAGGAGTGCATGATTTTAATCTCAAAAATGACAATTCTGTCATTTACTTCCCTTCATGTCATCCCACACCAAATGAATTCCTTTTTGATGCAAAAAACCCATAAGAGTATAGAAGTGGTCTTCACTCTTAAAAATCAAGGTTCTAAAAGGGATTTTTTTCAGTGATGCAATAGAAGAACCAATTTGCATTCCTCAAAGAACCATTAAGTGAAAGGAACTAGCCACCAGGACAGTCCCTCTGAGTTTCCCCAAGGGACATTTTGCTGGTTACATTTGCACCACCAGTAACTCTGAAATGTCATAATCTGTCCAGGGCACTTAGATCTGGCAACCTTGGAGTGCTTTCTGTTCAGATCGAGGTTAAAACATCGTGGAGACTGCACTTTCACGATAGCGGGCCCTAAACTCTGGAATAGCCTACTGGTATCTGTCCGAATGGTGTCATCACTCTCCTCTTTTAAATCAGAACTTAAAACACATCTTCTTAGTGTGGGTCTTTAATGCATTATTCAAATTTTTATTTTTTTATATGTTGTCTTATAGACTGTTTTAGATTCTGTATTTTATTAGAGTTTCCTGATCTGTACAGCACTTTGGTCAACATTGAGTTGTTTTTAAATGTGCTTTATAAATACATAATAAAATTAAATGAATGAAATTAATTAAATTAATTAAATGAAAAGTCAGTGTCATTTAAGCGCACCATTTAACAATGTCAACAACTGATGGGGGACAGAGAAGTGCCTTGACTTCGACGTCAGTCAATCTATTGCTGTTTTCCATGTTCATGGAGTTAGTTTATGTAGTAAGTATATTTAAACTGTGTGTTTACATGGCTTTAAAAATATAGGGTGGTGGTGTTTTGTACAGCATGTGATCAGCAACCAAAGTACACTTATATCAGTAGTTTCTATTGTGCTGGGTTGAATCCTATTTCGAAGAAGCTAATTTAGTCCCCCAAAAGATGTTCCTATAACCAAAATCATTCCCAGTTCCTGTGGTGTGAACACACTACTTCCACCAATAGTTAGGAACTACTGTATATGAAAATGTTCCTCATCTGTGAAAGCCCATATGGATGTAAAATCCCGCATGGAACCATCAATAAAGAACCTTTACTTTTAAGACTTTCAATCTATATTTAAGTATTATCAACTCAAGCAATAAGCTTTGTGTCAGGAACAGACTGAAGATTGATTATCTTCCCTTCTAGTGAGCTGTTCTACGACTGGATCGATTAACAAGTAGGTTGAATTTGAGAATCACAATAGACCAATTCATGAACAGTTCATTCAGACATGTTTCCTAAACTTTTATCAAATAATATACTGAAAAGATCTGACTTAAAAAAATTCACAAATCAAACATTGCTATTTCTCTGGATTTCAATACAGATTTTGAGCAGATTTGACCTTTCAACTTATACAAATTATTCAGCAAAGTATTCTTACTATTGGAGGGAAAATGCTTTATGAATGTGTAATTACATACACAATCATATACACAGTTTTGCTGCACAATAGAATTACCAATTCATCAGTTGCTTTCTGTGGCCGTGATTCAGCTGAGCTCTAATATATTATGCCATATAATCTGCATAATGTGCAAACCGCAAGGCTATCTTATCTGAAGGTCCTAACACTCAAATATTGAAATTGGTTTGCATGAACCATTGGCTGGAAATGTAATAAGAAGCTTGTCAGTGAAGATATTTTGTTCATACAACTGAGTGGGCCTCCATGTGCTGTCCAGCGAATGAACAGTGTCTAAGAAAATCAACTAAGAACATTAATTCTTGATAAAGTGTTGCTGATGCTGATGACAATACTGAGACAGACTCAGTGCACTTGATTTTCTAGAATGTCTCGGTTACGTATGTAACCCCTCATTCCCTGATTCAGCTGCGTGTCAGACAAATGCTACGCAAAGGTCGTAACCTTCCCAACGCCCCAGTGCAAATTTGCTGACCGTGGCACCCGTAGGGACCAAAAAGTGACTACATTGCTGCTGGAGATAGCCAAGCCGCTGTTTTTCTTAAGAAAAGGGATTTCGATCTTCATGAAAGGTGCTTCACGCCTTTCCTGTTTGTTGTTTACAGCTTGGCAGTAACGAAGGGGAAGCGAGCCTTCCAGAGAAGGGCGCTATGGAGACCACATCCTGCCCGTAGGGGAGGTATCATGTGGAGACACTGATATGGACTAACCCATGCCTGGGACAGTACTACATATGGAATGGGTCTCTGAGGCAGGTTCTACCTAGGAGTAGGGACAAATGGCTGCCCAGCATGAGACTGACAGAGTGGTCCCCCCCCCCCCCCGGCTCAAAGTGAAGACACGGTTCATGAGCGGGAATCGTACCGTGGAAGAATACACATGATATCGCCCACAGGCCATCAAGCATATGGACACCTCCGCCCTTAAGGGCGACGAAACCCGGGCAAGCTAAACACAAATTACTGGGCTGTCGTCAGACGCTCCGCCCCGTCTGACTGCGTCGTTGTGGTGTGTCCTTGGAGGATACTCACGCGTCGTGGGGTTCGCCGTCAGGCACTTACTGGAGGAGCAAAAAGGGCTCGCATCCCCTTGTGAGGTGGAATGGCGCAGCAAGCGTGACACCAGCCGGCTCTTCCCACCACTTACCTGTTACACAATACATGGGAAGAAACTGGCTCAACGAGGAGACTGTAAAATCTCACAAAGGTGTTCAGTGTCACCCAGCCCGCAGCTCTACAGACATCTTCCAGAGATTTCGCGCGTGCGCCTGCAGTATTAGGAGGATGCACACGCTGTGTGAGCGTGCGCCCATCACACCAGGGGGCACGGGCTTGCTTTTGGATTGGTAGGCCCAGGCAAACGGCATCCACTCTCCCTGGGCCCAACCTCTGCTTGGAGCAGCCTGTCGCCTTTCTGCGGACCCCGTAGCAGACAAAGAGCTGCTCAGATCTTCTGAAGATTCTGGGTGGCGTCCACTTGACAGGGGGCAAAAAAGTATTTAAGTCACCCCAATGTGCAAAAAAAGTTCTCCACTTAAAAAGATGAGAGAGGCCTGTATTTTCATCATAGGTATACCTCAACTATGAGAGACAAAATGAGAAAAGAAAATCCAGAATATCACATTGTAGGATTTTTTTAAGAATTAATTGGTAAATTCCTCGGTGAATTAAGTATTTGGTCACCTACAAACAAGCTAGATTTTTGGCTCTCACAGACCTGTAACTTCTTTTTTTAAGAGGCTCCTCTGTCCTCCACTGGTTACCTGTATTGATGGCATCTGTTTGAACTTGTTATCAGTATAATAGACACCTGTCCACAACCTCAAACAGGTCACACTCCAAACTCCACCATGGCCAAGACCAAAGAGCTGTAAAAGGACACCAGAAACAAAATTGTAGACCGGCACCCATCCCAGGCTGGGAAGACTGACTCTGCAATAGGTTAGCAGCTTGGTGTGAAGAAATCAAATGTGGGAGCAATTATTAGAAAATGGAAGCCATACAAGACCACTGATAATCTCCCTCCATCTGGGGCTCTACGCAAGATCTCACCCCGTGGAGTCAAAATGATCAAAAGAACTGTGAGCAAAAATCCCAGAAACACACGGGGGGACCTAGTGAATGACCTGCAGAGAGCTGGGACCAAAGTAACAAAGTACCATCAGTAACACACTGCGCCGCCAGTGACTCAAATCCTGCAGTGCCAGACGTTTCCCCCTGCTTAAGCCAGTACATGTCCCGGCCCGTCTGAAGTTTGCTAGAGAGCATTTGGATGATTCAGAAGAGGATTGGGAGAATGTCATAGGGTCAGATTAAACCAAAATAGAACTTTTTGGTAAAAACTCAACTTGTCGTGTTTGGTGGAGAAAGAATGCTGATTTGCATCCAAAGAACACCATACCTACTTGCATGGGGGTGGAAACATCATGCTTTTGGGGCTGTTTTTCTGCAAAGGGACCAGGACTACTGATCCGTGTAAATGAAAGAATGAATGGGTCCATGTATCGTGAGATTTTGAGTGAAACCTCCTTCCATCAGCAAGGGCATTGAAGATGAAACGTTGCTGGGTTTTTCAGCATGACAATGATCCCAAACATACCGTCCGGGCAACGAAGGAGTGGCTTCGTATGAAGCATTTCAAGGTCCTGGAGTGGCTTAGCCAGTCTCCAGATCTCAACCTCATTGAAAATCTTTGGAGGGAGTTGAAAATGTGTTGCCCAGTGACAGCCCCAAAATGTTACTGCTCTATAGGAGATCTGCATGGAGGAATGGGCCGAAATATACCAGCAACAGTGTGTGAAAACCTGTGAAGACTTACAGAAAACGTTTGACCTCTGTCATTGCCAACAAAGGGTATATAAACAAAGTTTGAGATGAAATTTTGTTATTGACCAATACTTATTTTCCACCATAATTTGCAAATAAAATTCTTTAAAAATCCTACAATGGGATTTTCTGGATTTTTTTTTCTCATTTTGTTTCTCATAGTTGAGGTATTCCTATGATGAAAATTTCAGGCCTCTCTCATCTTTTTAAGTGTGGAGAACTTGCACAATTGGTGGCTGACTAAATACTTTTTTTCCCCACTGTATATGTGCAAAGTTCTGAATTGCGAGATATAAAGTCAGAATTCGTCATTGGCATATTGGAATTGGAATTTTTAAGATACAGGTTTCTACTATTACCTTTATTCCATCTGTGCAGGAAAAAGAAAAGATATACAAGATTGTAAGTAAAGATTTTATAAAATGTAAACTCGATTTGCAAGAAAATAAGAACGGTTTATATAGAAAATTAAAGGGCCCTTTTTTTTTTAATTGTGAGATAAAAAGTGGCAATTACCTTTTATATTTATTTATTTATTTATTTAGTTTTAATCCGGTCTCAGAAATGGGTGTCATCGGTTTTCCACAGATTAATCATTATAGGGTGAATTCACTAAGCACTTGTGCTACTTTTTGTGCACAATCAGTATTTCAGTGCAAAAATGAAAATCAAAAATGGCAGATTGTAGTAGTCTGCTGTATTCTCTGTTAACTAGCATAAACCGACCCTCAAGATCGGGAATTGATAGCACAAATTATTTAAATGATTTGTATAATTCCTTCAGCTAAAACAATGGAGGCAGGCAACTGTGGTACCAATTCGTTCATATCGAATCCCTCCTACTAAACACGCAGATGTTGCATCTCAAACATTTTCCCTCTGTGTAACTTGCATCTAATTTCAGAAAAGAAAAAAACTAATCCTGCCAAGGACGGGCTGGTTTGTTGATTATGAAAAAAAATCTCTAAAGAGTTCAACTGTGTCTGATTGAAAATTATCAGTTGTGAAGAATACTTGATGAATATAGGATAATGTTTGTTAATCAATATACAGATGGTCAATATATTTACATTTACATTTAGTCATTTAGCAGACGCTTTTATCCAAAGCGACTTACAAATGAGGACAATAGAAGCAATATACATTATAATATACAATATGTCAGACATCAAGCGAGAAGCTTGAAATCTGCATGCATGTGAGTGTGTAGTTTGATTATTATGTAGCAGTAGTTTGATTACATGCATTATACATCATGATTGGGTTGTTCGACTCCTCTCACCACGTCCCAAGACATTTCAAAGGAAATTTTGAAGAGACAGAGAAAGAGTGTGCATCAGTAGGGTTTGGAGCCATCTTCTCTAAATCAATAGAGATGATTATTGTTGTGCTGTAATTTAAACGATCAGAGAAGCTGACAGTTCAAGAGGTGAAATAGGATCTGAATAAGAGTTCTCCTGATAACTGGATAACATTTTGTCTTCAACATCTTCAAAATTCAGTATAGTTTTACTGAATCAAAGTAGAGGAAGAAGGAAACCATATTTCACTTTGCATGATGGAACTGATCCATACATTTGTATAATCACAGTCAAGCAAGGTCAGTGTATAAACAATATTAGCCTCATAAAAGAAACACAGCTGTAGCGACTTTTATTGGGGACCACCAAAACATCAATACCGTGACATTTTCACCTCAGTTCTGAGAATTCTGTCAACGCCTTGTCAATTTTCAGATATTTGATGGAGTGTATGAATAATGTAAAAAGAGGCAGGTTAAAAAAAACTAGCACTGTCAAAAAACAGTAATAGTGAAATACTACAATTTAAAAAAAAAAAAAAAAGCTTTTTTCATATATTTCAATGTATTTTATTCTTGTTAAGGCAAAGCTGAATTTCCAGCAGCCATTCTAATGGACACCGTTCACAGATTTACACTTTTTACAGTTATTAACAAGTCATTAAGTTAAATAATTTAGCAAGTTTGTTGATTTTTTTTTTATTTATAACATGATACTTTGTATTATGTTACCTTGGCATTAAATTTCAGAAATGTATTGGGATTGACAGTAAATTTGACATTTCTCTCTTCTGACCACCATAATCAATCTTTCAATATTCTTTTCCTCTTTTGGAAATTCATAGAAACACCATTGTGAATTTTTTACTATTAGAGCAAATAAATGCCAGAAATATACTTGTTGCCCAACGTCTACTTCGAAGAACCCTTGAAATGTAAAAAAGGGTATTTCTTCTTCTTATCATCATCAACGTTGAAAACAATTGTGCTGCTTAATTTTTTGTGGAAACCGCAATGCATTTTTTCTACAGAATTAAAAAAAATAAAAATAATAATAATTAATCTATTTAGTGAATCCTTGTTGAACAAAAGTATTGATTTCCTTAAAATATATATATATCTGACTAACCCCAAACTTTGAACCCTAGAATCCTATTGACTGAACCGCCCTTCTAGTTATAACTTTCCTATTAGTTACATTGTATCTTAGTTATACTCATATAAAAGGAATAATAATTTCTGTAGGAACAGGCCCTAGTGTAGTTTAGTCACTGTTGGACAAACCATTTCCTTCCCCTTCAGATCTCACACATAGTTCCCACACACTTTGACATAACCTACCAACCTTAGCTCCCAGAGGCTTAAGGAGGTGGCGTTTATGAGCGCAGTGTGAATGTAAGCAGGCGAAAACTTCACAATCAACAAACATATCGTGACAAGCCCAGCAACAGGCCCGGCAGCTGTAAGCTAAACATGTCTCAGTGCTAGACGCTGCTCTATAGAACCGAATAAAACAGCAAATGCCGCTCACCTCCTCCTCTTCTCATCAAACCAATGCTGATACTGTACAGTATGTGGGCGATTTCCATAAGTCTGCTAAAGAATGAGCCTCAAAAATAACTATTAGTATATTCCAGCTTGCTGAGGGACAAAATGGCCACAGAACAAAATTTAAGAGAAATGTCAAGAAATTGAAAGATTCAGCATACTACGGAATGTAATTTGAGGAACGTCTCGGTTTACGTATGTAACCCTCGTTCCCTGAAGGAGGAATGGAGACGTCACGTCGGTGACCGACGATTTGGGATCTCACTTAGAGAGACCAATCTAATTCGAGTGTAACTAAACGAGCCAATGCATATTGGCTTGTGATTATTGCATCCAGCTGCTGCTGATCACAGCGTGAGTATAAGGCAGCAGGTGCAATGCATACCAAGTTTTCGCTGAGGAACCGAGCCAGCGACCCGGCCGCTCAGCGGTGGTACAGAAGCTGTGGCGACGGGACGTGATGTCTCAGTTCCCTCCTTCAGAGAACGAGGGTTACAATATGTAACCGAGACGTTCCCTTTCAGTCGGTCACTCTCGACGTCACGTCGGATGGCCGACGAAATTGGGATCCTACCAAAGGGCCACAGCTACTGCCCCTTCCAGTGTCCTGTGGAAGCCACCTGCACCCCTATTTTTGGCGTAGGCCAGGGCTTCTTCACAAGAGGAACAGCTACTGCTGCAATGGCACTACCCAATGAGTAAACTGGATAACACTGGTAAAACGTACCCGTTCTACTTGGAACAGGGGCGTTACGGAAGCTCGAACCTTCCCGAAGGAGGTTTCGTAAGCACTTACAGATATGGATAACCGTTTAGGTGCATATTTGAAGATTTAGAGGTGATTGTAACCCTCTTGAGGAATGGCAGAGAAGTCTGCCGGGGAAACACTGGCTCAAGGCTATACCGTGGACTTTACACATATGAGATCCACTTAGGTCTTACATATGGAACCCAGCCTTCTACCGGTTCTCGAGGATTCAGCAGAGTGAAGGCCTGGCGCCGGATGCTCCGCCACGTCTGGCTGCCGAGGGGAAGGAGGAACTCAACAGGGTCTACTGTATGGACTCTCTGGAGTGGTTTTAGCAAGTCGACCCGAAGCCGGGGCCTCTCAGTGCTTCTACCGTTTGAGGTGAGAACACAGGAGGATGCCGGCTCCACACAAAGGCTATAGAATATAGCGAACGTGTTAGGGGTCGCCCAGCCAGCAGCCCTACAGATATCTGTCAGCGAGGAGCCACGAGCCAGCACCCAGGAGGATGCAACACTTCTAGTATAGTGAGCTTTGCAACCTGAGCGGCAGGCAACACCCTGTGCTTGATAGCCAAGGTGATGCATCCACTAGCCAGTGGGCCATCCTCTGCTTTGAGACGGCATTTCCCCTTCTGCCGGCCTCCGTGACAGACAACAAGCTGGTCTGAGGTCCTGAAGCTTTGCGTACGGTCTACGTAGCACCTTAAGGCTCGAACGGGACACGCAAAACTAGGTCTGCATCTGCACAGACACAGCTGCTGGCCAACAGTGAATTCTGAAGAAAGCTGCCTGCAGTGCACACTGTGTGCTTAAGGAGGTGTGATTGTTTGGTGATATATAACTGTCCTCATACATCCTTTCAAAAAACACACAAAAAATAGTTGAAAATGTATTAGAAAAATCCTCAACAAAACTCTAGCGGTTTTATTTCTGCACCCCAAGTATATTTGGTCAGTTTATAACTGAGTCACTCAAGTCATGATTTGTGATTCATTATTCAGTCATTTTGTGAGTCAGACAAACTTCACCGTGGTCCTTTAATGTGAAAATTTGATATGGCTTGAGCTGTTTGCTAAACGTTGTTTGCGTAAAAAGTCTCTCACACTCTCCACACCCCATTCCCTCACAACTGTTACTTCTTAAGGCTAAAGTCTCAATGTTTAATCACCAAATAATGAATCAGTAATGTACCTGTTCTGTGCCATTCATCATAGATTCACCACACACATTGGTCTCTGTTAGAACAGGCTGGCAACCAACCACCTGTAACTCTCTATAACCTTAACAAAACAACCATCAGGTATTTTTTCTTTAATAAATGTCTACTACATTGTCATTGTGCAAACAATAAAAATTCCTTTCAGTAAGGCACTGTTCTCTCATAGAATGGACATTGTTTGGGATTTGTAATTTATGCATTTCTTTTTCAGTTTTCAACATTCACAGATGAACAGTCACTGTAAATATTACAGGGAGAGCAAAGAGGCATCTACAGTTGTGCAATACAAGCACAGCATTATTTTAAAAGTTGAAAAAGAGGAAGCTATGCAGCTGTGAATTATTTTCTTTCAGAAGGAGGGTAATTGAAGGGTTTTGCATATCAAGATTAAGCCACTCCACAGGATGCCTAGTTTCTGAAATGGTACGCATGTTTCCATAGAGGTCTATCAGTAGTAATAACCATCTATCTAGCAGGACTTATTGGCAATAAATATGATGACCTCAAACATCACCTCTGACTTCTATCCACTTTCGCTTCATAAGTTATGTGGGAAGGAACAGCCATGACTGAATTCTTATAATTGAGTTGCTGTTTATGGATAAAATTCCAGAAACCCCAAGGATGCGCATGTGAAATTACAAAAGAACCATATTTATTTATTTTGTGTGTGGTCCCCTACCATATTGTACCCCTGTTTATTTTGTATATCCTTGATGTTTTTCTTAAAGGTGACATACTATGCCCCTTTTTACAATATGTAATATAAGTCTCTGGTGTCCCCAGAATGTGTCTGTTCTTGAACCCTCCCTCTAGTGTGCAGTCACATACTCCTCAGATCATTTATTATATCATTTTGAAGATGTCTATTTTGAGTGGAAGCAGAAACATGCTGTTTTTCGGGCCTGTCTCTTTAAATGCAAATGAGCTGCTGCTCCCCGCCCCCTTTTCCAGAATAGAGCTGCGCCATTACAGCTCGCACCTCCTAAAAAAACATCTGTTTTGGTTCTGATTATCATGTTTATCACACTGAAATCATGCACTCTACCATAGCTTAGTTGTAAAAGCACCAGATAATATAGGTCTTTCTGACGCAACACTAAACACACAGTTCGTTTTCCCTTTTACTATCCGAGCACACGGACAGAATAAGCGGCTGTCACAGAATGCGGATTGCGTAACTAAAGTTCTACTGTCATCATTTACGTTAAAAACACAGGGGGGCGCAAAAGGCGGTGAAGTACACCCAAACAGTCCACTATATGTCCGACCATAACAGCTGGGAAAATGCCCCACCTCGCGGTGGCTTTTTTTTTTATCTGTGTGGCAGCAGCAATATACATTTAAATAAATCAATAAATCCACTGCTTTGTTGTCTCTGAGGCTGGGACTCTAAAAAGTGTTCAGTGCTCGTCTGTGCAGCCAAAGACAGAACAATTAGCATGTTTTCCTCAAACCGTCGCTTCTGTTGACAGGGCATTAGAGCTGGTACACCGTTGTCGCTTGTGAAAACACAATGATGGTGCTGTGGGTGTAAGTTTACAGATTAAGGGGCGGTAATTTTATAATGAGATCCCTTTGCAATGTCACCAAGGGAGTGAAATCAGACGCGTTTGTTTTCTCAGACGCTTGCAGAAAAGTCTTACCAAAACAAAGTTACTGGGTTATTTTTTTTCACGTTTCCTTGGTTGGTAGATGCATATATATACAGTGGGTACGAAAGTATTCAGACCCCCTTACATTTTTCACTCTTTTTTATATTGCAGCCATTTGCTAAAATCATTTAAGTTAATTTTTAATGTACACACAGCACCCCATATTACAGAAAAACACAGAATTGTTGACATATTTGCAAATTTATTAAAAATAAAACTGAAATATCACATGGTCCTAAGTTTTCAGACCCTTTGCTGTGACACTCATATATTTAACTCAGGTGCTGTCCATTTCTTCTCATCATCCTTGAGATGGTTCTACACCTTCATTTGAGTCCAGATGTTTGATTATACTGATTGGACTTGATTAGGAAGCCACACACCTGTCTATATAAGACATTACAGCTCACAGTGCATGTCAGAGCAAATGATCAATCATGAGGTCAAAGGATCTGCCTGAAGAGCTCAGAGACAGAATGGTGGCAAGGCACAGGTCTGGCCAAGGTAACAAAAAAATTTCTGCTGCACTTAAGGTTCCTAATAGCACAGTGGCATCTATAATCCTTAAATGGAAGACGTTTTTGATGACCAGAACCCTTCCTAGAGCTGTCCATCCGGCCAAACTGAGCTATCGGGTTTTGGTGAGAGAGGTAAAGAAGAACCCAAGATCACTGTGGCTGAGCTCCAGAGAAGCAGTCGGGAGATGGGAGAAAGTTGTAGAAAGTATACCATCACTGCAGCCCTCCACCAGTTTGGGCTTTATGGCAGAGTGGCCCGACGAAGCCTCTCCTCAGTGCAAGACACATGAAAGCCCGCATGGAGTACTCCAAGATGGTGAGAAATAAGATTAGACCAAGATAGAACTTTTTGGCCTTAATTCTAAGCGTATGTGTGGAGAAAACCAGGCACTGCTCATCCACCTGTCCAATACAGTCCCAACAGTGAAGTTTGGTGGTGGCAGCATCATGCTGTGGGGTGTTTTTCAGCTGCAGGAACAGGACAACTGGTTGCAATCGAGGGAAAAATGAATCCCAAGTACAGGGATATCCTGGACGAAAACCTTCTCCAGAGTTCTCAGGACCTCAGACTGGGCCGAAGGTTCTTTTCCAACAAGACAATGACCCTAAGCACAAAAAAATAACGAAGGAGTGGCTTCACAACAACTCTGTGACTGTTCTTGAATGGCCCAGCAGAGCCCTGACTTAAACCCAATTGAACATCTCTAGGGAGACCTAAAAATGGCTGTCCACCACGTTTACCATCCAACCTGACAGAAATGGAGAGGATCTGCAAGGAGCAATGGCAGAAGATCCCCAAATCCAGGAGTGAAAAACTTGTTGCATTCTTTCCCAAAAAGACTCATGGCTGTGTTAGATCAAAAGTGTGCTTCTACTAAATACTGAGTAAAGGGTCTGAATACTTATGTAAATGTGATATTTCAGTTTTTTTTTTTAATAAATCTGCAAAAATGTCACAATTCTGTGTTTTTCTGTCAATATGGGGTGCTGTGTGTACATTAATGAGGAACAAAAAATTACCATTTAAATTATTTTAGCAATTGGCTGCAATATAACAAAGAGTGAAAATTTAAGGGGGTCTGAATACTTTCCGTCCCCACTGTATATATTTTTTAATTTTAACTTCTCTTTCAGCACAAAATAAACAGGCACTTTTCTGAAATGTGACTGGTATACATTCAAGTAACATGTTTTTATTTTGGGGGTCCATTTGAAAAATACAATAATAATAAAAAGCAGCAGCAAAAGTATCTTTACATCAGTCAGAGAACTTTACCATAATTCATTTCATTTAATCACATTTAAATGTGTAGAAAGTATTGGAACTTTTTTCATGAACGATGAAAGAAAAAAAATAAACAACTGAAGAGCGTTATCAAGTCTGAAATGTTATACAATATGACATGCTTAAATATATAACATTGCAGTATCACACTGATACTTCAAGATATATTTAATATATTTGAATAGATGACCCCAAAAGGAACATTTAGAGTTTCTGTCAAATAGCCAAAGACTAGGCCTCTGTATTAACGTATCTGTCACCCATCTTGATAGCAACCGCTACATTCCATACTGCATTGTAATGAAAAAATGCAGGCACCAGTACAACCATAAAGCTAAACAAAATTGATATTGTCAAATCATAAAACATGCAAATATCAGCCTGAATTCTACTGGTGATGAAAAGGCAAACACTAAGCTATTAATTAATCACGCCACTTATCAGAACAGATAACATGGCACAACAGCAAAAATCAATTGGTTTCCGTCTGTATAATGTAATAGGAGCTTGGTAGGTTTTGCATATTTGTGCTCCGTCTTAAAATATATATTTTGATGCATCAGATTTTTGCAGTGCATTTCGTAAATAAATAAGTATCT